>JWHW01031135.1:109454-149008 GCA_000931545.1 Papilio glaucus | reverse complement strand
AAGAATTGGAAAAAATTGCTGTTTAAAGATTTGGACCGGTAAGTGATATGTCAAAGTAATTTCTAATAAGTCCGATGGCTATCGCACTTCTGTTAACGAAGGTTGATCAGTCGATACGTTCAACTGAATGCAATAATTACTTATGAAGGAATGTAGAGAAAAACAGATTATAATAAATATATTATATAATTTTTATCATGATCATCAGTCCATAAACAAAAATGCTAAGTTTTTTTTAATAAACTAAAAAAATGCAACAATATTTCAATAGAAAAAAAAAATATTACTGTTACATTTTTGATTTGATTTTCTATGGGACTTAATTTAGATTACAGTACTTATAAGTATTTTTTTATAATAACTGATTCAATTCACAGATATTTGAAGTCCGTATCGATTCATTCAATTTAATCGTCGTTTTTAAGCAGGTCACCTCACTATGAAGCTAAAACTGACATATGTCAAATGTGAACTATTAATTTGGCCCTACTTTAATGTTATAATCTACTATATATTTGTCAAATACCACTGACTGACTGACTTACTGATTGACACTCACACAGACCAAAGTATTACAGCTACAATATTGTATTTTTACACTAGTTTTTTTGTTAGCGAGTAGGTAATCCAATAATAAATTTTTGAATTGCTAGAAGAAAGAATGCTAAGAAGTACCAATCGAATTATCCCTCAATATAATAATTCTCTTTCGTATGATATTTCGAATTCAAATAAAGACATCTAGCGTTATGTCACAATTTTTTTAGGTTCCAGTATGATTTTTTGTTGTTGTCAAAGGATTGATCATTTATCGCCCAAGAGATGGCGCTCTTAAATTTTTTGTTGAAATTTGCGTTCTTATAGAAAAAGACACTAAGTCATTTGAAAAAAAAAACGTATCTAAGTACAAAATATGATCCAAATCGTTAGAGCCGCTTGTCGTTTGAAAATCACCTTATATTAAAAAATTAATAAACATATTAGGCGTGTAGAAGTACATTGGTAATAAGCGCAAAATTTCACAAGTACATTATAAGAATTGCAATTCATTGCAAAACCTTTTTCTTCATATTCACATTAAGTAAATCTGTTTTCACAATATTAACAGTTCTTTTCTAATTTATTAATAATTGAGTGTGATTTCGGCGACATTTTAGAAATATTTCAAAATTCTCCATCAAAATCGTTTAATAAGTATCGTTTAATAAGTAAAATAATAATATAATATATATAATCGTATAATAATGTACAAGATGTCCTGTAATTAATGGATAATCATGGTATATAATAGTACACCTAAATAATAATATAATATATATAATCGTATAATAATGTACAAGATGTCCTGTAATTAATGGATAATCATGGTATATAATAGTACACCTATAAGCGCTCAAAAAAACGTACAAAAAATTTAAGGTAGTACCCAAAATATGTTTTTTTTTACTTCATTGTAAATTCAAGTACACCACAGTCCTAAATTATCGAAATTTATTTCGTTTTTGGTGTCATATTTGTTCTCATATGAGCCCATTACATTATTGTTGAGGATATTATGCTCCGAACGCTTAATCCAAATATATGTATTTTACGGTGGGGTGATCCCACGACTTAGTTTGGGTGAACTACGCAGCGTATTCAGGAAATCGTTTCCAATGTATCTGAACGGCGCTACGCAATTCATCTTGGAAGATCCTGTTTTTTGTATATATTTTGAGCTTGATAAGTGTACTGTCAGGGGTTCCAGGATTATCCATATATTATGGGACACCTGTATCTATCTAGCTTAATTAAACTCTATAGGGTATTCAGAATATATTATAATAGAATCATAAAATTGTGTCTCAAAAAACGAGGACCCTAAGCCACATAGTTTTCAGCACAAGCGTGTAGTTATTTAATAAAGTTGTTGTAAGATGGCGCCTTGCCTTATTCAATATTGAGCTATAATCACTTGATACATTTCCTTTAGCAATTTTAATAAGTATATATTTATGAATCAATATACATATCATACATTCGAGTATTCTTTAACCAATCGAAATGGACTAAGAAAATAATTTGTAAGCGCTTGCTACCTCCCAATTATCGATCTAACGATTGTGTTGAAAATATATAATGCAATAATCAATTAATATAATGGTAGGTAATATAAAGGTGTTTACTAAACTTAGTTTCTCAATTTTTAACTAGGTGTCATAATTATCAATAATTACTATTTTGTTTATAATTGCATTATTTTAGTAAAATATGATATTACAACCGTTCACAGTCCTGTATTGATATTTTAATTTAGAAAACCGAAATGACAAATTAAATTAATTAATTACAAAACTCATGAGGCGGCGGAATAATAAACGGTAACCATCATTTTCATTATCATTAGTTGCTGTTACGTTTAAAAGTAATTCCAACTAACTACGACTCCAATCAATTTGTACCTTAACCGTAACCATCCTAAAAACAAAAAAACATACAGTCGGACTGTCGACATAAGTGACAGCTTAAAATAAGTGGAAAAGAGCGACAATAGTACAAAATTAAATAATAGTCCACTAAAATAAAACCTTGTCTCTTAAGATTTATTTTATTTTTCTTCGAAAACAAGAAAAATAAGACTAACGCAGCTGAAGAAGGTTTCACTTCAAAAAAATAATGCCAGAATATGAAACATTAATAAATGCTGCTTATAATAAAAATATTAACTTTCGGGTTCAATTCCCGAAATGGGTACCTCAATAGTGGTATAGCATAAATTTGAGTTTACGCTTTGAGGATTTTTTTGGGCCAAAATTGTCCAACATGTAGTTTCATCCCCTTTCAAAATTTGAACCTTATCGAGCTTATCGGTAAAAAACTGACAGCATTTCTTATCTTTCTCTACACTGATTAAGTTAAAAGACCTGAGATTGCATATTTTTTAACATTAAGTTTATATGAAAAATACTTTTAAAATGGAAGCAGTAATATACTCTCGACATAAAACATTTTCACAACTTATATTACATTTTAGTTAAATGCAATTACCCATTTCTGTTGTTAAATTTATTGTTGTGAAAAATATTGAAACAACACATTTGACATCATTGCATTGCCAAACGTAAATGAATGGTCTGTCTCTTTCTTCTTCTAAAGAGCGTACAATACCTATGATAGAAAGAGACAGGCAGCGGCTACTCGGTTCGGTTGCAAACCGCATGGCGTATGGTCGCGTACTACGCAAGCCGACGGTGTGTCGACATTGGACGTTGGTTCGGTCGCCGCCGGCGCGAGGCTCCGGCCGAATCCTCCGAATGCCGGCGTCACCTCGTCACACTAGTCGCAGTTAGTCTCGCAATGGCGTTGGTCAGAGTCGGTCGTGTGTTCGTTTAGATTTAACAATAACCCGAGCGGACACCGGCCCAAAATATTGGCCTGTCTAAACTTGCTCGAATTATTACGGAAACAAATCCTGTAATTCAACAAGCATTAAAGCGTTATTCGCCGCCACGGACAGTCAAATTTTGGTACGATATCCACTCAGGACGTTTCATTTCAAGGTTCGTACTATATTTGTGGGTATTTTATAATTTACTCATAATTTAAAACATCTCAAATTTTACGATTGTAGTTTTTATTTTACAAGTTGTAAAGTTTAAAATGATTTTAATTTTGTTACAGATCATGTTCATCACATCATAGTTCCTCTTCGTTTTAAGTGTTTGTTTGTGCGTGTTTTGTGAACGTTTAGTGTATCGTGACAGTGACAGTGTAGTTGTTTGTGATGGATCCGGGATCGCCTTCGTTGCTGTGGCCGTTGCGCTTGAGCAAGCCCTCGGTGACGGTGCCGATTACTTCGAATGGGGAGCACAGCAAAGCCGAGGAGAGGGCTCAGTCGCCGACGCTCGTGGACCGGCTCTCTGCGGCGCCTTCGCCCTCGAGTCCGGCGCCGAGCAGCCCTGCCCCGCTCCAACATCAGTTCCAAGCGGCCCTGGTGGCCGAGAAGTATCTTTTGTTGGAACAAGTCGAGGGCTCCTCGCTTTGTCGATGTGTGGACGTGCGCACGCAGGAGGAATATGTTTGCAAAGTAAGTTAGCACAAGAATAATCTCATAAGACACTTTACAAAGACAACAGTAAAATCCGACCATACATTTATTGACTATTTTGGCTGTAATTGTTTAATAATATACGCCTATTTAATCTTTAATAAATATCTAGTTAAAACTATATTTATAGTTAGTTCCGTATGCTTACTCTAACTTTATAATAGAACTATGTCACCTTGAAAATACTACATAAATAATTTATACCACAAAATTAATGAAAAGATGATTATATAAAGATTTTATTTAACGTATAATATTATTAAATCTATTATTATGGAACTTTACATTACTCTATATATACCATGCGTGCAAACAATTAATAATAATACAGTCACACCTGTCATTTTTAAGTCTTTTTGCATTGTCCAAAACAACGATCTGTCATCGCATTGTCGACATGACTGGGATACATAACGGCTCGTGTCGAAATTGTGCCGGGTTTCAACAGCAAGTTGCGCAGTTTTGTTTGATTGATACAGTGTGTAATCTCTTGTCTTCGTTCGACCTTTATGGTCTAATTTTTAAGTAGCCAATTAGCGACACTAATTCTTTACGACTGTTGCAAAATCGAACATAACTTGTTAATTATTCAATGTCAAAAAGATGAAATAGGTAAAGTTACTGTCACAGCTAGTTGTTATTCATACTTATTATGAAATCGGCGTAAAAAAATTGTGGTGTAGTAGATAATGGATCTCATATTCAATAAATTTGTTACATCTCGTTATAAAATCTCAAAAGACAAGTAAAAAAGCAAAATATTTTTTTAATTTACCAAGTAAAATTCAACCATCATCTATCTATCAACCATATTTATGTACCCTATCCATGATTAACTTAAATATAAATCACTTATAACTTGGTAGCCAAGCCTTCAACTTTCGAAGTGAGGGATCATATTTGAAAATAGCAAATCAAAAGCCCTCTCGGATAGTAGGGCAAATTTTTAGTTAGTTGTGTTTTTAATACTTCTATCGAAAAATTGTAATGATGTCAGTATAGCGATAAATAATCTTTCTGATGTATTTTTGACTAAATAAATTCATAAAATACCGATTTTTATCTCAGCAATTAAGTGAGATGAGGCTTACAAAATAACATTTTTATTTAATTCCTTAAAGGAATTTTATCATTGCCACCTTTTATCATCTGCATACATAAAAATAACATCTGCTCTGATATGTCCAGTCCATTCCACTTTTAATAATTACAAATGATTAAACTTGTAGCTGTAGTTCACTTCACGCTAACTTAAACATCCGGCAAATCTGGAAGGGTTCGTTTTATCCCACGGGATAGAGACCCCATGGAGAGATAAGCCCAGTTGTGTATAATGAGCCCACATCACGTGGTCCTTTGCTTGCCAATTAATCAATAATTTAAAAGTACATTTTATTACGTATCTGTGGGAATATGACCATAGACAATATAGTAGTTTTCAATTTTCACACATACGTTTTTTTTTTAACTTTAAAATCTCAATTTATTTATCTGTTCTGTATGACATTGACAGATTCAACACGATGATATATATATTTTTTAAAATTCGCGTGCATTGTTCATAGCGTCAGTGTTTTAACATCGATGTCATTCTTTATATGTCATGGCCCCGCGCTACTCGATCGCATTTGTAGGCCACCGAGGCATCGCCGTTTTTACAATGTCACATATCGATTTCGCAATGGATTAACTGACAATTAACGATTATGTTTTATACCCAATAGTTATGTAAAGTATCATCAACGTCGTACATAGATTCTAAGTGTGATCATATATACATACATACTCATATGTTTAGATTATAAATCCCTATCAACCATAAAAAGAAAAGCAAAATACTTATTGAACTTTTAGTTCAAATAATTTAAACTTTAAAGTTTTATACGGTGATCAATAACGCCATATTAACGTTTCACTTTTAATTATTCTTAGCTGATAGCTTTAAAGGGAAGGTGAAACCAAAATTACTCACTTTACCAAATAAATCTTTCCGCGTCAGTTGAATCATACAAGCTCACGTTAACAAAGCCGCGTAGAATGTTGGGAAACTAGTTATTTCAAACATCCTCTACTATAGTTTAGGTAGGTAGGCGATGATTTTAGGCAATACAGGATATATAGTTCCAGTGCTAACAAAGGCCCATACAGGTATTGTCAAGGCACAAAGTAGACACTTCCCTCGTGAGAACTTGGCAAGGTTAAGTGTGGCAACGATATCGTTGCTAAACGCCGAGTGTATTTACAACACCGCGTGTTGCCGACACGAGCGGCTACATTCGTATTGCCTTATGCCATATGTGCCACACGAGTCTGCGCAATTTGCTCTCCTTCGATACATTCATCACCGCTCTCTCGATCCCCTGTCACACTACGTTGATAAAGTACGAGACTTGATTGAATTTTAAATTGATCGTCACACGTGGATCTGTTCTTGCCCGCCGAAAATAAGCGTGACCTTCTCATTGACATTGTGAAATAGACATGATAACGCACCGATCGCCGAATGTCACACCGAGGCTAGCGGGCCCCCCTCCTAACGTGCCCCCTCTACTAAACAACTGAGCGCACAAGAACACAGCGCTGTTGTGATTTCATTGCGTGTTCGGTTCTATAAGTTATTTTGAATTGCTAAGTTAATTTGTAATGGAATGTGAATTTTGCGATACGACTCTATGAATGTTAAAATATTGTAAATATCGTAATGAATGTACGAACAATCGAAACTCTTGCACGGTTAATCTGGGATTGTGGCATTGCTTGGTGAACGGTGCCTCGCGCACACAAATGTTGAAAACAATGTATTGACTAACGACGTCAACGCATATATTATATTAAACGGCTTTAAAGAATATTATTGTTCTTCAGATTACAAATTGCATTAAAAAACCTAAACGTATGCAATGTGTTTTTAAATTTTTAAAACTACATTCACAGATTCAAATCCTAAAACACATCAAACATCTAAATGAAATAATCCATCGTGATGTGTGTTATTTCCAAATAAATAAAAACAAAACCTCACTCACGACTCTCATGTAGCACACAATATATACTCTGTGTATACTTTGTACTACGTCTTATTTAGATCACGATAATATATATTTTTGATGTAGAAATTTTATGTGTTTTCCATGGGTGTCCTTTTTAGCTAGATAAACATTTTGCAACAAGGCGCTTAAATAAATATTGATAACAGTCAGTATGTAGGTTAGCTGCCGTAGATCGCATTCGTGGCCAAATATTATCAAGTACACAGCAAACGTTGCGAATTCTTATCGTTTAAAATTTTTACGCAAACACTCTCACAAATGGGTCACGATTTATTTTAGTACGGCAGTACTTAAAAATGTTATGCATATAAATTCCCCGTCGATTGGTCTGTGAAGGTCTACGCTAAAATAAACCATTATTATTTATACGTAGGCGGGTTGAAAAAGAAATTCCATGATGCACGCGATGTGATTCATCATTCGTGAGTTGGAAAATTGGATTTCAAATTCGCGGCTAAATGTCGTTGACATTTCGTGCTCTTTCTGAAATAAGCCAACGGTGCTCAGTGCTCCCGGTGACGGTAAATTAAAATGAATAATTTAAATGTTGTAAAACTACAAGAAATCGATATATTTGCGTACCATTTATCGGATCAATATATAATTTAAATATCAATTTGTACACAAAAGCGATCGCCTGCAAAAAAATGGTTCATAAATGTTGAAGTTATGCGGTAATAAAAATACAACCGTCATGAGAACATCTTTTTTTTTAAATCGGTTAAAAAATGTAAATGTACATGTTTAAAACGGATATTTTGTTACGAAAACATACAATAGATAAGCCAAACTTATTTTCATATTTTAGTACTCTTATAGACCTAGTCACTGAGGTGATTTTATTTAAAAATATTACATATTTAGTGGTTATAATGAATACAGGTTGAATTATTATGTTCAGCCAGTACTAATTATAATATTAATTATTCCTCTTATATTTCTTGCGTTATTTACTACTAAATATCCTTATTTAAATATATAATATTTTTTTAACAAACTAAATAAAAAATCACCATAGTGACCAGTTTTAAATGAGTACTAAAATATGTATGTTTTCGTAAAGACATATCTGTTTGAAATATACATTCTTTTTACTATATGTTGATTATTCAATAACTAAACATAACATCTTACACATATTACATTTAACAAATGCAAGTTTCCTATATTTGTCAGATATACTATAATGATATAGTAATTATCTTGGCATTGTCTCAGCAGTCCTCGTCCAAACAAAGAACACTTTTATTCTCACACTCGTATTCAGTTTTATCAATCACGTATATTTCTGTAGTATATTTCAATTAATTATTTATTTTTAACAAGATTTTATTTTTAATTACGGACAACTGTCGTAGAACTAATTCATCTCTATATAGTATATTTTACACCTTTAACAGTAATCGGTACAAAAAACCATTTGTACAGTTAAGTCGTCAGCGGAGCTCCATTTACCGAATATTGAATTTTCGTTATACGCATTAGATCTAGCCCTTTTAAAATTTAGCCAGCTTTGAAATACGCCGTGTATTTATTTCAAAGAGGGTAACATTCATTCAAGTTTGTTTGAAATGTCACGGAACGAATTTGACTAACGATCTTTTCTAAATAGATTTCATGTTTGAATGACTGCCATTGGCGAATTACTCATTTTGTTTACTTCGTAATACGTTTAAAGCTATAGGAATTAAATTGATGTAGGTTTTAAAAATGTCTTTTTTGAATCTTTTGTCTTCTTAGTAATGTAAACATGTACAAAACCATTACATATTATATCATAATATTTATAATATTTAAGTTAGTATCCCAATCATTTGAAAGTAATAATTGTTAGCAACTTAGGTATTTGTGTCTAACTGTATGCCTTTCTTTAGGTGGTGTCCCGCGACTGCAGCAGTTTGCTGCAAGCGCACTACCGCCTGGACGGCCACCCGCACGTCAACCCCATCCACGAGGTCCTAGTCGGCGACAAGAGGGTGTACCTCATCTTCCCAAGGTCCCACTCCGACCTCCACTCCTATGTGAGGGCGCGGAAGAGGCTACGGGAACACGAGGCGCGCAGACTCTTCAGGCAAATGGCAGAAACCGTAGCCGCTTGCCACGAACAAGGAATCGTTTTAAGAGACCTTAAGCTGAGAAAGTTCGTGTTCGCAGATCCCCAAAGGTGAGTTAATTTAAGCATTCACTAATTAACAAAAATATATTCATAATGTTTCATTAAAAGTAATCGATATCTGTCAATTGGTGTCTACTAAATTTTGCCAGTGAAATAACTGACGCAACGGTCCTGTAGCGATATCTCCCGGCGCTCGCAACGCGCCTAGCCTCGGCCCCAGATCTATGCCTCGATTAAGTAACTTACGAGGGAAACTGAGTTGCGCGATTTTCGATTGCGGACGCACGCTCGCTCCGTGTACACATAATGCACGTACCAACATAAACATCAATAGAAACGAAATTAAATTGTTATTACGTAATCGATACATCCAATGGGTGACTTCCTTTGTTTTTATGTACGCCCACGCGGATATATCGTGAGAAACGGTATTAAAGGGCCCATAAAAATGTCGGAAGGCGCAACGGAAACGTTTCGTGTCTTAAGTAGCGCGTCATTTCCTTTGTTTTTCGATAGCGCCACGTACGACTGCGATAAAGTTATCGAAGGAATACATTATTCCAATTTACATGTGCCGATAACCGTTCGTTAGCGGAGGCGTATCGGCGCCGCTTTTTCACGTGCCAATTTGCTACCTACAAATGATTTAACTAACTAGTTCTGACCCGCTGCTTCGTTGAATTTACTTACAAAATTTATATTATGTATGTAAAACACAATATACATATATATTGTAAGACTTATGTGTAATATCGTTCTTGAAAATAGTAGCTATAATTTATATATTAATACCATATATTATAATGTAATGTATAATTACGTAGTCGGTGCAAAGTAAACGCTAAATGCAATAGGACAATCGCGCACAGCGTTGCTCAACGGTTATTAATTACAAGCGGGCGGTAGGTGCCGGCGGATTTTCGAACTTTTGTAACGTTATCTGGCCTCCATTGTTGCAAATATCTCCGGCAATGCTAGCAGCTCAAGGCGAGCGGTGTCATTGCTGCGCTGCAATCGGGTCAAGGGTTTCTTGCGCCCGCGTGGCCGAAATCGCCTGCCTACCCACCCTTCTTTCATTATGCGGGTACCTGCGCTACCCTTACACGATCAGGTGATTCGAGAAATGAAAGTTATTTAACGACGCACGCACCCTTTTATTCGTTTCTCAACGATAAAATACCTTTAGTTTTTTTTATAACTACATCGTTCACCTGTCCCGCATACCAACCCTTTAGATTGTTTATTCACTTTGTATATTTTTTTTTCTCGTGGTACATAATTATGTTTATTGTGCTACTGAATGCATAGAAACTTAATTAAATACTGGCCACGTATATCGTTTTAAATTGGATCTATATAAATTCGGTCGTCGTCCTACGTTCCGGGCGACGGCCCATCGTGTATTCCACTCTCCTTGGATTACCCGACGAGACAATTTTCGTTACGCCCCCGCGAACAGGGTTTTGACCGTAATAGTATCTATACGACCTCTGTGGACGCTCGTCCCTTATGACATTCGTCGTTCGAATTTCAAAAAATGCCTTTGACTGAAATATAGATATGAAAGTCGGAGTTAGCGAGATTAACGAACGAAAGCCAGACAGACGAAGTACCATATTTACGAAACAGTATTAACTCTGTCCGCTTTTGAGGGGCCGGACAAGGGGGGAGGGAAGGTAAATTTTAATACCCCCCAGCGGCGCATCATCAAAGTGAACGTTGTCAAAAGCTTAGGTTCGCTAGGCGGAACGGGAAGCGTCGCGGCCTCGGCTCAAACGTAAAAACTTGTGCTCCACCCTTTACGTAACAGCGCGGCCGCCGCAAAGGCGACTTGAGGAAGCCTTTTTGAAGTTACAGCTCAAAGCCGGAATGCTTTACATTTGGTTATTACACGGACCTCGAGACTCGACGAAACACTTGCTCGCGTACCACATGATATCGTCATAATCACGTATATTATAGAAAAAAAGATGTCTTTATTAAATTTATTTTGTACATCAGTGCAATATTATTATAATATACATATTCCGAATTAAGTTTTTTTTTAAATATTAAATAAATAAAAGTAACACATTTTATAGAAAAAAATAGGAAGCATCTATCACTTCGAATATAGGCTATATTGGAAGTTTCAAAAAAATTATAATTGACTTAAATATTATTTAGATGCCTCTTAATTCTGCACAAATGGTACTAAAGGCCACTCGTATCTGTTCAACTACAATATAACAGTTGGAAGAATAAGGCATTTAATAAATAAATGTATTGGCGTGAGTAATTGTTTAATGCGTTACACGATTACTGCATTGTGCTTCTCTATCCCACGATAATAGCGATTAGGCGCACGCGTCGATTGCCGCAAAATCCATGTCAAGTACAAAACGTTTGAAATTAACCGAAAACCGACGTCAGATTCTCACCAACTTAAATATCATGTTAGAGATTAATTCGCCCGACTTAGAGCGGAGTCCATTTTTTACACATCATTAGCACATTTTTGACTGCGTTCAGGTAGCGGCAACACTTTCCCATAGTCCCAAAATGGCGGCCAATTCAGACGGTCAGTTAACACGAATGGACAGCTGACCTCTAATATATTCTAATTATGCATCGAGCGGCCCGACACCAGCTGTTGTGTATCGTGAGAATAGACGGTGAAGGAAGGTGTAGTTGCTAGGAGAGCAAGTGTCCCCCGCCCTTGGCTCTCATTTCTCACGTCTTCACAAAGACACCCTTGATTATAAATTCGAGTAGCCCGCCGAGGCGCGCCCGTCTCAAAGGTAAACAAGCATTAATATTGATTTCGCGATCTCTTTGACTCTTTGAAGCGGATTTTCTTGAGACTTGTACCTAGTTTTTCGTTCCGAGGGAGAATTTTATTTTTTATTATGTATAAAGTTCAAACCTTTGATATGAAAATTGCAATGCAGATTAAAATTATACCTTGTATTATATTGATTGCACGGCAACTTCTTTATAATTTTCTTCATATAATCCCTCCATATATAAATATGACTACCTATATCTATGTATATAAAAGTAGAAACTGACTGTCTGTAGTTTATGCTGTGCATTGATATATCAGAATATAGCAATGCACAGCATAACTACTGGACATGGAGACTTGAAATTTTGCACATAGATGAGCACTAAAAAAGAATTTTTCTAAATTGGTTGGAGGTCTAAAGTCGGGATGAAAGTTTGTACGGAGAAATATTAATCCAATGTAAGTTGACCTCAGATCTATATAATCAATCATATTAAATAGGATTCAGGTAAGGCTGGATAATTTTTAAACACAAGTTAAATTGCACGGCGAGTGAAACCTCGGCGCACAGCTAGTTATTCATATAAAGTATGCAGCTCCCACGGCCTTATTAACAAGGAGGTCAGTTGATATTCATACATTATACTTAAACTATTTTCTCGTTTGATACTTCGTCGTGTCTCACGAAACCTTATTATGCATTATTCCTGAAATATTAATTGTTATTGTATAATCTTAATTTCGACTTCAATATCAATGAAGGTGACTCAAACCTTGCGTAAATTGTTATAGGTTAATTGACTTGAGTTAGTTTTAGCCGTTACCCTAAAAAGGTAGTCCCTTTGTGGCAAAAAGAGCAGGTACTTCGGGGACCCTGACATAATCACATGTCAAACAGAATCCTTATACATTGCACAACGAATTCTTTATATTCCCTGAAGACTTTTTTGGACATGAACTTAAACGATTGATGTCTACACTTTCACGAAAGCCGGATGTTTCCTTATAAACTTACCTTTGTTCTCATTTACAAACCTAGTTATTGTATCCGACAGGATATAGACGAACGGAAACGCACGTGACGAAAGCCGCTATTGTATGGCGCCATTTAAAATTGTAATATAGTTAAAGTTTTCATGAATGAATCCGAAGATGATAAATCCCATCTCGTCTCAGACGGAGCGGTGCCTGAATGACGTATGCCCATAGACACGGGGCCTTTGTTAATAATTTCAGGTATACATTTGTCCCCAGTATATTGTCTAGGCTCATCCCGCCTCCTCCGCGCCGAAATAACTACCGCGACGAATCGTTACAGGTAAAATAAAAACTCAAGCTTTTTGCGTTCAACGTAAGCCGGGTAGCTCGGTCTGATGGAATAACGTCACTCTGTCACCGACTTTCGTTATGCAATGAAACTGACAAGGCTCACTGTTGTATGGCAATCGTCTTTGTTAGTCTAATGAGTACCTTTATTTCGAATGTGAATCAGTCGTTTCGATGTGAAAGTATTCGCTCGTCTGCGGCGCTAACGGGACGGTGTATTTATGGTCCGCGTGCGCTGGCACTCGCCGGCGGATGTGCCAAATCTGTCCGCGATGAGACGGCAGACGCGTCGCCGCATACCGGCCCGGCCACCGTTTCCTCGCGAGGTAGCTGGCGAGCGATTCGCATTCTTTCGACATGCAAATTTGTGAGCGCGTCCCGAGCGCCCCGGGGTATACTCGCCGTGCGCTACCCGCGCCTACCTGCGCCCGCGCCTACGCCCGCCGTTTTCAAAACGTTTTGAAACGACTCGCCGAAGGCTAGTGGTGCAAGCCGCATTACAGCGACGCATTTGCATAATACCGAGCGTCCAGTGAGCCATTCGTGCGTCTCTCGGTTTCTACAGTTGTATAACTTCGACGAATCGCAGAGTTACTGTCGTTGTGTAATGAACGTTCGGTTGCGACTCGAAGCGAAGATCGACCGAAAAGAAACTCCATACCTGAGGAGGTATTGTTGTCCGTATGTTGGTATATCGGTGTTCGGGCGTGCCGGATGCGAGGCGCTTCGGGCGCGTCCGGCGCGGCCTCGCGCGCACCGCGGAGGTCGCGTAACCGTGCCAATGTCGCGCCGCCGCCGCCTCCGTCCGTGCGGAACCGACGCCCGACACGCTTAATATATACATACACAAGTATCAAACCGCCCGACGAATTCGCTCACCGTGAAACAACCAGGAACGCTTTCGTCTACGCCTACGCCTCTCCCTCGATCTGTAAATAAGTCGGACGAGGACGACCCGAACCGGTCATCACTAAAAATAAAGCGCGTTCGCACCTTTTTCGGTCGCACAAAAACACCGGACGTGGCTACCGGACGCGGACGACGGTGCATCGCTCTGCCAATATCACCTTTGTCGAAAGGACGTTCCGAGAAACGAACACCGGACATCGCCGTCATCCATATAAACATGAAAATAAATCCGATCGCGGCAAAAAAAATATTTCACAACTAGCCCGAGCCGAGCGGCGAGTTTTTGTCGCATCGGAACCGTACAGATCCGGCCGATCTATTTCTTATTTTTTCCCTTCCATTTCCGGCGCCATACAATGGCCGGTTGCGATCGACAATTAGTCTTGTTCGGCGTCGGGTGTATAGCTGAGAAAATGCACGACTTGCTATTAAATCGATCGGGTTGCGTAAAACAAAGGTCTGCGAAACCTTGTGCAAGCGCCTGCGCCCGCGCCCTCCCAGCGCCGACATATCTGCGGATTTGCGTAACCGCGCACTTATCCGATACGACGGCCGTGCGTTGTGACACGCTCCGATGCCGACATCTGTTACACTCTGTTCCGAATCATTATAAATACTAATTTACGACAACGAATTCCTTATCTAACCTCCAACCAGTTCACAGAATAGTTTGAGCGCGAACGATTAGGCATTGTCGCTTTTGAATAAGCGTTGGAATTATCGCTGTCCTATACAAATAATGATTAGTTAGCCTTAGGACATTTATGAAATTATCGTGCCTAAGCGCCGACTGGATATTTAGTGACAATGCTGTTTCAACATTAATAAACTGACTAAATAATGTCCTAAATTATTTAAATGTCTGCTGTTTGAAAGCTAAGAGCCTTAGCTCGATGTTTCATGAAAATCGGGTTTTCGTTTCGCAGGTTAACATTATGTTGGATTGACCCCTGCCAAAACGTAGGTTATATGGTGACGTTATGTGATGTCAATGGAGCGTTTCCACTAGATACGCTGTCGTGTCATGATATCACCGTCTGGTTGAGTCACAGCGTCGTGACTCGGGGACGGCCGAGTCCGCTCGGCTTGAACCGACTTAACCCCGGCCGTGTAGTGCACACAGGTCGTCGCAAATACTCGCGAGGGGGATGAATTTCGTACAAAAAACATGCACGCGCCAATAATTAAAACTCGCTCTTGTAGTCGCGTTTTGACGATATTAACTTCACACAAGAGCGCTCTACGTGAACGACACAATCTGGCTGGCAACAGGTTATAAATAAAAAAGTAGATTAAAAACTTGTTTGAAGTTAGACCTCTTTAAGGGCTTCAACATGAATAATAATTATCCTGGTAATGTAGAATAATCAGTGCTTAATTGTTTTGCATGAGCGGTCAGAGGGAACGAAAACTAAATAAAAAGTCGAAGGGATCGTGGCGGACACGCGACTGAACCGACGCCAGCATTTCATTATTTAGCTCGCTATGATTTTAGCTTGGCAACGAGCGAAATACGAGCCGGTCGAGGCTTTTGTTTTTCGCTTGCGCTCAGTTTTATCGCTGTAAACCTGCCGGGGCATCGCTCACGACGTTTGGTCGCGACTCGGATGTGCACCGCGAGGTCATCGCCCGCCGAAACACATCCGACACGGACGATAACAGACCTTTGTTAACATTACAAAACGTTCCTTAACCAATACGGGCTACCGATAATCCGTCCAATTAACATTTTCTATACCTTCGGCCGTTCACTCTAGTACAGTGAGCTTATGATCGTCGATTCATAATTGTACATTTCGTGTGGCTCGTGCTCCGCTTCCTCGTTACCGCGTGAACTTCATACGAATTACAAATTCATTGAATTTAAAACTACCATACGTTGTGTTCCGGTGTTATCGCACAACAATGGCTGCGTATGTGTGCGTAGAGTTGGCCTGTTGCTAGGGCGTTAAACCAAATAACTATAAATTTACCCTTTCTTAAATCCGGTACAATACAAAATAAATTATTAAAAATTTACTGAACTGTAACCCGCTACCTTTGTATTCATATAGTAAAACAACCCGCCAATTAAAAATAGTTTCGTCACCAAGGACTTGGGTTTCTTGCATTAGTTAGACGTCCCAAGCTCAAGCAAACTGTAGTTCCTGTTACAAGAATAATATGAAAGCCTAATATTGTCTCTGTCTCACTCAATCTACGAACAATATCAGTTAGAAATACGATTGAATGAGTCATAGATACACGTATGACCTGCAGTTTTTTTTTTCAGAACTTTCATTAATAAACCTTTTTGTTTGCGATGACACTTGCTTGGTAACAATGTAGTGATGAATCAGCCATGACTGATGAATTCACTCGGGGAAAGTTGACGGGTGAGTGCTCTCGATGACGTCACAACGATAAGCACAATAGCCCGGAGGGTAACAGGGAGGGTGCGGGATGAATCATCGAACCTATTAGGTCACTCCCCTCAACGCTATATATACTACAACCGAAAATACGCGCGTTGCTCCTAAATGCTCCCTAAACCGAGGGGAATAGTCCAGTCGTACTTTTACCACAAGGAAATTATTAAACAAACAACGTATTGGCTACCTCAATTAATATTTTTACACAAGATATCAATGTCATAAGGGGCAGGAAATAGCGTTCTTATTGACAATGGTGAAAATATTCCGTCTATACATTTCTAATTTTTATTTCCTTAATATCTCCCATATCTAAAGACGGCTATCGCAAATTATTAGCAGGTTTTTCGGTACATTTTTAGCAAAAAAAATGATTCATCTTTATGTCTGATACAATGATTATTGCTAAAACGAATTATTCCTTAACAAAAGTTGTTTCCTTCTGAATGGACTGAGCTAAAATTATAACAGCGAAATACTGCATTGAGAAAATTTTATTTATTCAAAAGCATCAGAATGGAGACGAACAAGCCGCAACTGATGTAAAACCATAAATCGCGACGCACGCCGCATCTTGTGCATATTTCTTTTGCCTTTTTAATACACTGAGTTCACTACCTCCAAGCCGTACGAATAAATCAAGAAACGCATTACGCGGCCGACAAATCGTTTTATATTTTTAATCTGTAGACAAAGACTTGTGGGCGAAGCGTGCAATGCGTATGTAATTCGATTTATTAAGAAATGGTAGGTGATTTCATGTAAACCGCAAACGGAGGCGTAAGCAATTTCGACCGTTCGTACGTCCCTCTAGGTGAATATTTTCATCGGTGTCCAACCCACGTGTACCGTTTGATGCGCAAAACATTCAACTGCGAAGGCGGCATCTGTGAGTAAAGTTCGGCTTGGGAAAATCGTCGTAAAAATGTATAAAGGGAACGTTCGCCTACGCGCTTTTGTTACGTCACAAAGATGCCCTTAACCTAATAGCGGATATTCAAACCTACGCGAGAGTTTGTTTAGAAAGCGAGCGAAAACATAACTCGATTGTACTTTGACGTCATCAGGGTTAAGATTAATCAAAAGAACTCGCTCTTTGACCGGTTTCCGTCATTTAAAATGCTGTAAAAAATGTTATTATAGAAATACCGTAATGAGGTCATCTCAATTCTCATTGCCGACATCAGAGTCAAAGGTAAAGTCTCAAATCAACTGCTGATCTGTCGCAAAATATCTCAACCAAACTCAAAAATCCTGTGTAACCGTGTGAGTCAGGGGCCAGTATCACCCACCCTCAGGTGAACGTCCCGTTCGCTTCGGCTTTGTGCTATAAAAAGGAAGCATCGGATTTAGGAGCGAACATTTCCCCACTATATCGTGACGTAAACAGCTCTCGAGCTAAAATTAAATTACACTGGAATTCAAGAACATTTTCTGGACAATGATGAGGAAAATAAAACGAGGTAAATGTGAAATGTTTAATATGTATAACTGACCGACTTTATCGAAATGCACAACGTGATTGACAGTTAAATGATTTATTAGGAGACGCTACGTATTTCCCACTGCGCGTGTTTATCTTGGGTCGCGAGCGTTTGCCAAAAAAAAAACACAACTCGACCGGTTTGCAACCGGCCAGAATTACGTTTAACCCTCAATCTGCAGTTGTGATGCGTCTGTCGCTAAAAATAACTGACGTCCACATTCACGCTTAAATTTTTTTAATCTGTACGTTAAAAATATATATTATTTAATCTTACAATAAAACGTGGTTAGAGTTGGAGATGAACTTATTTGAAAAATATTCTCACTCATCAACGGTGAAAATATTTTAGTTTTCATCAAGTTCTTTTGGTAACAAATTAAGTTTTAATTTAATATGTGTAATACAGTAATTCATTTCACCAACGGCAATATTCATAAAGCTGTTTAAAGATTTACACAACGTTTTATTCCTCTTGTAATAATATTCTAAAAATAAGGTTTTTATATAACAATGTTATATGTCACGTACACTTGAATCATTGGTTGATGATGAATTCAACTCACTGTACGTCATACCTTATATAGCCACGACAATATTTCTAAGCCTTGTTACAATTTCTCGAACTGTCCTCTATGCAATTATTACATACGATGCAGTAGAGGCAGGTAATGTCTTCCTGGTTGATTTAGAACACGGCTGTCGCATTTACAATTACATCAATTACCCGTTATGTAAAATATTGGAGTCAACAAGAGCTGAATGATGTTTGTACGCTTCCAAATCTGGACACTTTCTATTAAATCCAAACTCCTCAGTTCAAATCGATCCTCTTTTCTTTCATTTTCTAGCGTAAAATATCAGCTATGACACAATCGACACTAGTGCCTCGTATCGGTGAAAAACACTGGTCAAAAATAGTCAAATAATAGTTCCAGATAATTCAAATTATTTCACTGACCAAAAGGTTAAGTCGAATGGTGGGAAGAATATTATTTTATACATATTATGGTACGAATTGCGTACGAAATATTTAGTTCGCAATAAACATATAATCTTGGCCGTGGCTCAGAGTAGTATATGTAGCAAGCTCAAGCCAAATCTTTTGATCTACTCAACTCTTTACAGCGTAACTTTGTAATGTCTTAAAAGTAATACGATATACATTGGAAATATAATGTATAAGTAAGACATGATACTGTTGGAGACTACGTACAATGGTTCTCTGTGCATTACGAGTTGAGGCACGGACGCCAGCCTACAGACTGCTTCCTGTTTTCTTGCGGTCGTGCAGTCGACATTAAAGAAGAAAAAAAAGAGACCTGCATCGATACATCTTTAATAAACCCATTCAACTCATTCCGTTGTACGACTGAAGGCTCTAAATTTAGATCTGAAGATTTCGACGCTTTGTCCAGCCAGTTGTGTAATTTATGGTTTGAATATGGCTTCAAAAAGTATTTACGATAGAAAAAATGTAACAATTATTTCCTTAAACATTGGGAAACCAATACATTTCCCACATAATCACAAATTATCACTCGCGCATATTTTTATCAACAGAAATATTTATTTTTAGTGTGAATCTGTGTTAAATGGTAATACCCCGAGATAAGGCAATGTTGCCATTAAAATACGTGACAAAACAAAAATACCCTCAAATAACCGACACTTGCACTTGAGGCGATCAAAATGGAACGTTATATTTATAACTATAAATATAACTACAAATGAAACGTGATACTGAATAAAAACCCCGGACATGTATTTGACGTTGCTAAGATAATTTACGTTTATGTCCCGGGAGTTTTTATCTACCTCATGACGCATTTCAAAAATACCGTAAAGGAACTTTTTTAATAACAAATATAATCTTGAGATATTTGCGTATAAAAATCGCAATAATCTATTAAGCCCAACCAATTGCACAGATATTTCTGTTTCTACCTAGGCAAGCACTAAAATGTATCTAAAATTCATCCCGTAAAAGTCTAGTAAGGGATAAAATTTTGTATGCAGAAAAATTAAAATGAATGAATCCTAATTGATTCTAAATATTCGCTTGCAATTGACGAAAAGAAACTAAAACTAGTAGAATAGAGGGAGACGAATATAAATTTAAAGTTGACATTAAAAACGAAACAATAAAGGTTGAGACGAGGCGAGTGTCCTCTAGATGGCGGCGTAGGCGCATCCTAATCTCTGGCCACTGACGTAACTCCCCAGTTCACGGTCAGCAAGAGGAAATGACGAAAGCCCACGCCGACACAGATCTCTGTAAATCTTGCCAAAACACGAGCGCACTGTAGCAAATTCCGTACTAAATGTACGATTTTAAATAAATATTCATAAAAAAATTAATAGAATGAAATTGTCTGACAAATGTCAGTTTTAAAAAGTAATAATCTTATCTGTAAGCGATACTTTCGCGTTATTATCTGTGATAGTTTTATTCCTATAACTACCGATAATTGCAAAAAACGGCTCTGTTAATGATTTCAAACTTGTACTGCACGCCCTATCGACCGGTTTTGCAGCCCCGTCTAGCTGTTCGAGCAAGGGTCATCAATATTCAACATCGATCTAAACTCGATAATATATCTTATGTTACAGCAATTACGTTCAAAATCCTATACGTTAATAATAGTGCAACCGAAACTGGTTTTTACATCACATTCTAATTAGAACTATAGCAAAGTTATTCGCATATCTAAATCTGAAATATCGGTGATTGCGAACTGGTTCAATCCAGTTGTCGCTAGATCGAATGACGTCATATTGTGATGGAAAGTCATGCTTTTATTAAAAAAAAAACTATCTGTATAAAGTTCAACTAGCTATACAAGGTGGATGTAATAATTTTATATTGATACAAGGCCAGGTGATCTAGACTTTGAGTCCAGACCAATGTAGCATAGTCTAGATATAAATAGATGAACGTACACATATATACGTCAAGAAAACCGGCACTGCATTCATTGCTAAAGTTCACAATGACATTGAAAACTGTACAGTTGCGAAATCGTACTCTTTTCGTGGTTACGACCTCGACGGCGCGTTCGAGATTGAAGAATACGTATAATAAAATATGAGAGCGTATGCGACCTCAGTTCGCGGTCACGTTGCGTAAGCGCTGCGACAAACAATACCCATATTTAAACACTATTCACTGGAGCTGCAGAACTCTCACGCAGGCCACGTCTAAATGCGAAGTTCCTAACCTAGCTAGGCAGCGTAGCAGCTATTAGACATCCTCGAGTCAACATTACGGAGGTTTTTTAGCGCTAAGATACTCTTAAGTTGGTCTGTCACAACTCCATAGGTTCAGACTGACCATCATCAGAACCCGTGAATCCTTTTTTTTTCTTCATAAAACTTTAGCAGCCATCAAATATAAAACACATAAAATTTAAAGAGGATATCCACAGGAAATATTATAAATTCTGGCTCCCCCAGCCTTAAATTTAGACTTATTGCTTTCCCGCACAGGTTTAACTTAAGTTATTTATAAATAATATGTTGTAACATTTCAATAAAAAATTGTGGTAAACTAATGTCGTCACTTATTGCGCACTGTTTATTATGAATGCCAGTGAATAAGTATTTCCTAAAGAGGGAGGGAGGAAGGTCTGGTTATTACTCATACATGCTTTTCCTGGTACCAACACCGGACTCTTGTAGGACAACGTAGCATTCCATAAACAACTAAACTACGCAGTGTTTATTTCAAGTTAATGTATTGTACAATTAGTAACACAGCTTTTGACTTTTTAAATATTGGTGAACAACAAACAAACCACAGTATTTGTTAGTGAATGTTCCTCGGTGTATGTAAATTTTTGATGACTAAAACAAGTCTGCTTTTGCGTCGCTTCTCCTCTCCTTTAAAATATATGGAGACCAGCTTAAAAACAATCACGAGTGAAGAGCGAATCTATCATAAGGAATATATATAGACTCGTAATCACGCGCAAATATTTCCAATCTATCTATGCAGAGGTGTTAGGTTTAAAAATCGATTGTTTGGATGTAGAAGCGCATTGTTTGTGTCATCGCCTCAAACTCGATAAGGCGCGCCAATGTCAATCAGAGTCTTATGTCGAGAATTTTTAAGCGCAAATTACTATGCGCGGCCGTGATCGGGTCGTGTCATTGCCAGTGTTGATGATCCCTGTCGATTCTAGCGAGCGGCACTCGTGTCGTCTTCGCTTAGACAATGGACGCGCGTCACATATGACAAATAATGAAACACTCCGCGCTTTGTTTTTCTCCGATATGCGAACGGAATCGAGTGTTTGCACAGATTTTGCGAGAATTTGCGCAGCGGTCTAACCGGGCTGATGTAATCGGCATTTATAACTTGTACGCGCGCCGCTCGCCCATCCGTATTCTGAGTTTGTAACAATCTTAAAGAAGTTGTACAAAGTTCATTCATTACGGTCGGAAGTTATCGAGGCCATAAACGTTTATCGCCACCCCTTGTTACGTTGTGGGTATTTTAGCGTACTTGTATGGGGCGGGCGACCCTTGTGGAAAATCATTGTCGACGTCAGCGCCACCCTGAGGAGGTATGACGTGTCAGTAGGCACGGTATCGATTCTGATCGTGAACGTACGCTAGCCGATGACGTAGACGACGGCACGCGGAAGCGGTTACGCACCGCCGACTCGGCCCGTATCGATAGCCCGTGGCCAAGGACGGCCGCCGCGCACGCTTGCGACACGACGAACGTACCGCTCGACTAAACCGCTACCGCTTCCGCCTCCGCCCACGCTTCAACCTATCAACGAAGCTTCTTCCCTTCTAACGATCGTAACTGCCACTTACCTGCCCATACACTTAACTGGGACGGTAAATAAACCCTTTAACCTACTTTCGACACAAAGAAACCTCCGGTAAGCAGCCGCGATCCTGTTAATGCATTACTTTGCTTAAGTACACATACGAACGTATACGTAGGCTATTAAATGTGTGAATTTTAAAAAATAAGGGTGGGAAAATTTTAAATAGACAACAACCCAACCAACTTAATCAAAAGAGCTAGTTACCCAAGAACCACCGTAGTAAAAAGTATTCCTAACTGATTAGCGAAAAAACATTTAAAAGATTTGTGACAGAGTGTGTTCCGATCTGAAGGAACATATATGTGGTAAGCAGGTAGGTATGTTTTTAGTTAAATTAAATATTTATGACAATGTTAAGTAAATAGATTTTTGCATACAATATGCCAATGTCAACCTTTCAACGCGGCGACAGAGACAAGGTGACATTGTACACTCGTGATGTAATTATCAGCAACTCTTTCGTGTGTGCGAATGACGTGCGTGATACCCTCGGCGGAAAACTTACTGCTGAGGTTTCAGGATTTCATCAGACATCGGGCTTTAATCATAATTGGACTTTATCGGTAAGGTTATAAATGTCAAATTACATTGTAATGCCCTGTGTACCTTTATAACATACTAATATACCAGGAAGTTTGTAAATACTAATTATTCTATTCTCGGATTTCTAAAAATACAATTTACGTCTCTAAATATCTAATTTATCTGTAATAAACGTAAATTGTAAGTTTCTATTACAGATTATACAATTTCTAAAAAATAATAATTGTCCACATCATTCAATTAGTCAGTGTAAGCAAATGAATAAAGTTTGAACTGTGAGAGGAAATGGCATTTCACAATTGTATTTGTTTTTACGTACGATAACGACCTTACGCTTCCGCATCGGTGTTGTTTACACATCACATCCTGTTTCCGAGAAATCGGAGTACTATGGAAATGTTTGCTCCTAATAACAGTTTTTCCTCTTACACATATTATTTCCATAAATGATTCGTCAATCGAGGAAAATGTTGTGGTTTTGTTATTAGATAAGTCGTATTAACATGCGCTATTATCTTTATTGTATGAGAATGGCGCCCGGCCTCAGACGTAGCTCGGTTCAATGTCAGTTGCGCAAGCGCCGCTCTTCCGCCTTCGTCTACCGCCGACCAACCAGGAGCGAGCTCCGTTCCAAATTTAAATTTTAACGCCCCGTATCATCGAATATTATTCCTTTTTAAATCTTATTATTGAGTATCAAACAAACAACTGTTCTATTGACAATGACGTCACCCTATCGGACTTTGTCAAACAAAATACGTGCTACAATTCATGTACGATATGTCTCCTGATGTATTGTTGATAATATTTTATTAGGTTTAGAGCGTGAACGTGACACTTTGCTAATAATGTTCATCGGATTGCGAAATTAGCACATCCTCAACCACTGTCGCATTTTTCATACGTGTAATATGTGGATGTGCTTCTTAAACAAAGTGTGTCATTGAAATTTCACAATTTTAATATTTTTGCAGAGCTACACGAATTACAAATACGAAGAGTGAAGTATAATTTGTTATGTGAGCGGATTTATCAAGTATACATAAACGGTCTTTGCAATTACCCTCATGTCTAATATTACCCCTATCTTCCTGTAGTACCGATCATTTCCCACCGGTCGGTCGTAAAGTTTAATGACGGAAAATGATTGATAATCAGTGAACTAACCATAACAATAAAGGATACGCGATCAGCCTCTGCTTTTTTTAAATACCAACCAGTTTAAAAAACAAAAACTGGATGTCAAGCAACATTTTAAATTTCGAATTAAGCGCCATCTTTGTTTGAATATGACGGAGGTAATTTTTTTCTGTTATAAGTACAGATAATGTAACAGTTTAAATATCTTTGTTTTTAATCTGTGACAAACCAAACACAATAAATCAATTGTATTTGTAACCCGAGATGCTACTGCGCACAATTAATACCCCACCCTCGTATCATATTTATCGTCTGAAGTGTTAACTTCATTTAACACGCGTCTTCTTGTTATGTATTTTGTAATGTATTTATAGTTTTTAGTATTGGCAGCGAGATTCTATATTTGCGTTTATTCAGTCGCAGTCCCATTCACCATCGTCTTCATAAAATGCCTTCCTTCCATTTTATAAAATCAAATTTATAATAAATAGATCGCATGAGTTTATTACGCAACTATGACACATGTCGTGAATCTATTGCGTCTTGTTAATGATTAATACTATCGTATACAAGTTATAGATATATAGTAGTTTCAATCAGAGTTCCCCAGATTTAGAGGCCAAAATATCTGTTAAATTTTACAATTTGATTAAAATACATTTCTTTAATTCGTTTAGTAAGCCATGATCCATTTTAAATGCCAATGTTAACTCTCTGACCATGTGGTGTGCATGCAATTTTTTTAATTCAATATTTTTTCTTTTGTCTCAACCGCTACAATGTCAACCATCTGCCGTGTAAATTCTACGGTCCTATTTGTATTTTGAGGTCCGTTTCCGGTCCCGTTACATCCGGTGGTCGAGAGCACTTCACAATCTTGTTCCGTTCCCCTCTTAAATGAAAAAAAAAGTTTTAAATGACATGTGAAACTATCCGATTGGAAAGAATATTTTTAATGATTTATAAATGTTTTATGATAAATGATTTATATTTTATTAATGATTGTTAGAACTTATATTTCATGTATATCAGTATAAGTTATATTAGAATCAGTATTTATTAATAAAACGACATAAAATATTATTATCATTACCTATAACAAAACTGTACCAAGTAAATCTAAAAAAAATATGTAGTAAAGACTAGAAATATTTGGCGAAATTAAATAAAATAATTTATAAATAGTCTTTATTAAAACATTTTTCTTACATTTTGGTTAGAAAAAAAAAAACTTGTGGTTATTCAAGTTTCTTCAATTAACACAAATTATTTATCACTTACACTAAATTTAAATTAAAAATTTCACACAAAATATTAATTATTTTATTTCAATTTTGTAATTCTTATTACGCTAAATCTTAGTACAGACTACAGAGTTCTCGTACTACGTTAATTTAGTATAGTGGTAAGTCTCCTTACTAAGTACCGCAAGGGTATATTGTGACATGACAACATATAATGTTGCGGCACTCGACCTTAGTGCGTTATCGCCGCGATAACAGAGATTGTGCGACCTCTGGTACACTAGGTGTCTCTTGTGAGCGATAAACCTCAAGACCAATGACCGTGTTGAGGTAGGGAATAGCTTCCCTTGCAGTTGAATGAAACTCATATGTTTTATATATACATACTAGCGGACCGCCCCGGCTTTGCACGGGTAGCACTAAATAAAAAGAAAATCGACTTAAAACTATCCTATCTTTTAAGTTGGACGATGTTCCACATTGTGACCAAATTTTATTATAATCGGTTTAGAAGTCCATTGAGGACAAACATTGTGACACGAGATTTATATATATTAAGATAGCTAGTCTATTTGCGATTTAAGAGAAATTAAAAGAAAAGCAATGATTTTTTCAACCATTTCGTATATTGCTTAAATATTTGTTTTGTTATTGTTATGCTTAAAAATATCGATCAAAAACTAAAATAAATCAGGTAAAATGCGTTCTTTGCGTGTCGTTCTTAAATGTACAAAAAAGCCAAGGTGTTCTAATATTTCATTGTTCGTTCTCGTATCGGGTTAATCTTTCAACAATTATGTGAACGACGTCACAATGTAAAATGTAAAATCCCCTTTTGTTACTCGAATTCGGCGTACCTTCACAACGAACAGATGTTGCCTTACAAAAAATTTCAATCTTTGTCATCTCCTACGCATGATGCACTATCAAAACGCACCGATGATGAATCTATATAACACCGGCCATTGTGCAAAGATTCACCTATACCCGACGAAGAAAAACACCTTTATCTTGAGCGGGACAATGCTATTGCACATGCAATCCTCCTACCTGCGAAACGCACGTGTTCAACATTCGCATTCTTAGCAGACAATAACCGAGCTAACCCTCGGCCAGTCTAAATTGAACCAAATTTTCAAGGTGTCAAGACACCTTTTGCTTTGTTGTAGGATATTGAATAGACGAGTTCGTAAATCTGGTTCTTCGAGACTTTATGGGCAACAACTTCTTGACTTTACATCGACGAGTCTATTTTTAAGCGC
This sequence comes from Papilio glaucus, assembly GCA_000931545.1. Classification (NCBI taxonomy): domain Eukaryota; kingdom Metazoa; phylum Arthropoda; class Insecta; order Lepidoptera; family Papilionidae; genus Papilio; species Papilio glaucus. Next base: position 121,826 of record JWHW01031135.1, on the reverse strand, counting down.
TATATCTTGTAAAATATATGGATGTGACCGGCATAAAGTGGCCTATTATAATAAACATTTTAAAAAAATTACCTTTTTGGGAAAACAAAAAGTATAGTTTTATATAGATAATATTAACGAAATATAGTTTTAAGGTGTCCGGAAGCAATAATAAGGGCCGAGTGTTTTGACAAAGGCATTGTTTGGACACCTGATGACGGGTCTATCGCCAGGCACGGGCCGATATCCGATACAGCGTAAGGTCAACAAAGTTTCGTTACTGTCGAAGCGAATGTTTATTCAAATGCACTTATAACCAGTCAGAGTTTGGCTTTCGACATATGCAGCGAGGTCAATATTTGCTGTTTTTTTTTTAATTCTCTGATCGAGCTTTTATGTGCAACACATTTAGAAGAATGCGCAGTAAAATGATCCTATATTAAATATATATGTAATACTCGTAGCCAAAGTGGACAGATACATTTTTAATTGTCCACGGCCAAGCTACGTCCAATCGAACAGATATTAATTTCCCCTCATCGCGAGGAAAATTGAAAACTCTGACGAGCTCAATAAATGCTCCGGGCAGGATATTACGCGCTCGTAGTAAATTGGTTTTGCCGTTATTAATTTTGATAACTGGGATTCGATTCGTTTCTCTCTTTTGTAACAAAGGGAAACCATTGTAATTATTTTGATGTAGTTACGCAACGCGTATCCAAACCGTTCGTTGATTACGCGGGTAATCGATTTGGGTATATGATTTTCCATCTGTTCGGATGTGTCTGTGTTTTTGTCTAAGCACATGCTCGAGCATCTGTCCGGTCAGATTAGTTTTTTCAATCCACATTACACACGTGAAAAAGTGACACGCAGCACATGGCTCCGCTTGGTCCTTTACCTGCCTTTGTCTGAGGTATAATGGACGCGCGAACATCTGCCGCCCTCCGCCGTCAGCCCTGGGCACACATCTACGTCTATTATTAACCATTTTCATCGCATAATATATAACGTTCATTCTATATATTCTATTTGTAAACTGAAATATATTCAGTTGAATAGAGGTCGTACGCGATCGAAGGTTAATAGGCATATTTATTTAAAAGTCCATTGCACAAGTCGTCAATTGCATCAGTATTCTAATATAAGTAACCCTCAAAGGTTACATGGGCTAACCGAAATTGGATATAACCTCTCCGATTCAGAATATCGGGTTTTGTTCACGCGTATTGGGACATTTAAAACTGCACTTTAGCCTACCGATTTCATTGAAACCGGCTCGTTAAAGATATCAATTGAAATAGTATTAATATTATAATATTTTCGAGGACAAATTTTAAAATAATTTACAGCATTAGTTGTCTCGATTAATAACAATAACACCGGAATAATATTTACCTGAAGCCCGTACTTCATACTAACAACATAGGGGACAAGAGCGGTGAAGAACAATTTAAAAGTACTTTAATTTTTTAATAACCACTAGCCGGCACAAAGCGCTTGTGTTCTAAACAAAAGAATCGAATAGTCGATATTGAACGATAGAAACAATTAATCGAGTGGTCCGGACGCTGCGATGCGAGTTGCGAAACAATCGGCCGTGCAGTTGCCAAACAGTTGTGTGCTACCGCTTTTGTAATACATCTGGATCGTTTTGAAACATATTAACCTGTTTGTTCTGCGCTCGGCTGTGAGCGCTCGCGAGTTTCAAAAGTCTCTCAAAGGACGTTTCCATTGTCCTCGGCTTTAGGTGTCGGGACAAAGGGACGCCCCCAACGATCGAGTTACTTTTGTTTGTGTCTGACGCTAATTAAACAAAAGACATCTCTTTTGAACTCTTTGTAACCGTCTTCGACAGGTGAATGAAACGTTGATGTTATAAAGAGACAAATAATTTCCATTCTTCATTCGAAAGTTGCAGACTGTAAGTCGCCTTTGACGATCTATGTCGTAAAATAAAATTAAAAAAAAAATAATAAAATTACAAAAGGTTGTAAATGTACAAATGCAGCGGAACCGGCGGCGTGCAGTTAGCTCATAGTAACGAACGCTCGGCGTTTTGGAGCGGTGTTTTGCCGCAACAAATCCTTGATGGAACCTTAACCCACTTGGATTATTACGAGTGCGCTGTGCGCTCGCCGCCGCTGCCGCCCGAGCGCTTCAGCCGCTTGATTTCTCATTTCGTCGTTTTAGAATTACGAACGCTCAGCGCAACTTTTTTTATATCTATTTGTTTTTTTTTATTCCTCGACATACATGAATTCTTAACATAGATTAGTAATGAGGTTTAACTAACCGACAATAGACAGCAGGTGCATTTGTGACCTTGCGCAATGACACATGCTTGCATATATATACTACAATTCAATGAACACAACGTCTATAAATATTTCGATTATTTTAAATTTCTTTTTCAGTCACGAAAATAACAGACCAGAATAGCTAATGATTCAACTTTAAAACTATCCCGTGTTCAAACAATGATATCATCAAGGTGCATGTCTGACGCGAGACGATTTAAATATTGTCTTGATTGACGTAAACCGACTTGACGCCGCTGCCAAATTATTTATATATTTTTTACCGTGGCCCAGTGATCTAGTAAATAAGTATATACCAATGTCAGAGGTATCATAAGCGGCCTTTGTTGTAATCTTTAGGTTTTTGATGTGAAAAATTCTCACTCATTCATAGTTTTTCATTTCAATTCTTTTTAGTGTCTGGTTTTATAGTTAAAATTATTGTTTTGTTTATATGATTGTGCGTTCGATTATTGTGACGGTGATGTAGACTTGGTGTGCGGTTATTGGCTGCAGTCGTTCGTAGAGCGCTGCGCCGGCGGCCCGTGACGGCCCGAATACTGGGTCAAGTACAACGGTGCTTTGCCATTCATTGTCAACGCGCCCCCCGCCCCGCGCCCGCGCATGGCCTCGCACACGTTGAACTTGACACATCGCCTTTAAATAAAACTTTTTTTCGCCTATTTAAAGGTCACACTAGAAGTGTGTATTTCCTTTCGCAAACTTTTTCCTTCATAACCACCGAGTGTCAATTTATCTCGGAGCATCACATCGCGACTTACAGTCCTAGCGCGCCGTCAGCCGCGCGTCGTGATTCCGCATCATAATTTTCTAGGCGGGCCGTATTTTATCATAGACTCGAATGCGAATGCCGCGGCTCCCCCGCGGGGTCGTCGGCCGCTCGCCTCTAGAGCCTTTGCCGACGCAAATGATACACTGCTAATGGCCGAGTACGTTCACCGCGCTGGAAAACTTACTTCAGTTCCGCACTTTCTTTATTGCATCACCGTGGTACGCCGTTTCGCCCGCACTCTCTTCCGTCGCAGGTTGTGCAAGCGACCATCGTCGACCGCCGACGCTGGTTTTGGAATGCGACTCCATTTGAACATAGAAAATCGGACGTTTTGTCTACGGACTGAGTCTACGTAACGCGGTAATGTTCACTCTAATATTTCCGCACTTTCTTCGTTTCACCGTGGCTCCGCGTCGCTCCCCTCGACCGTGGCAGGTGTAGTTTCGCAAGTTCGGCGACCTCTCGCAGCGTGCATCTCGACGCCGGGCCGTGACATAATCGCTCGCGATAGAAATTACGATTTCCGCATTTTCTGAGTTACATCATTGCGTCGAGATAGTAAAAAGCAATGGTGGAGGTGAACGACCGAGTTCGCGGACCCTAAACGAGTCGATCATCGCCTCGGTATTCGCGTAGAGCGTTGATCCTTTAATGATCTCATCTTGACCATTCAGCGGGGCGCGGTAAAAAATTGTTAAGTGCGCAATTGTGGCCAGGGCGAGCGCGGTCATATCTCGGATATTGAATCGACGGGCAGCTATCGGAGCTTTCATCGGCCTAGTATCATTTCGCCGTACGGTACCCGATGAGAAAGTACCGCTGTCTCGTGCCACATACGTCGGGGCGGGGCTGCCCACTGCGCCTTTGGAGACGTGGAATCGCAAGGGCATCGTCCGCAGACCGGCCGCTGTTTGTTTATCGACGCCATCGAATCATATTCGATACACGTTCTCGATTCAAGCAAACATAGAGTGAGAAACATTTAAATTCCAAAACGTACATATAAAGGCCTATGAACTTTCGTGTTTTGAACTAGAAAATATTCGAGTCGCCTCCGATTAGCGGACCGATGTGGACGCTTAAACAATTCGTGGAATCGATACGCACGATCGAATCGATTATATTTGTTGTGTTGTCGTCGCTATGTTTCGTGGATACGGGAACTCGTTTCGGAACGAGTCGCATTCACTTGAATGTTTACTCGTATTTTCATGAGGAAGGTAACGGTAGAAACTCGTTCTCGACTCTTGATAATTTATTATTTTTTTGTTTTATTTGCAACGATAAGGTCTATTTACAAACTCCGCGTAATTGTTACGATATAAACAACTTCGCGAAAGTTCTACTTTCATCGTACATGCGTCGATTACGAGTAGCACTCGTTTAGATTTCTATCCGAAACAAATACGGTTGCGTAATTTACAGTCGCTCAAGTGTACATTGCAGTTTTGAGCTTATAAGGCACTGTGTTAACAGTGGTCAGACGTCGATGTATTGTGTACGTCAAATGATGTTAAAATGCGTTTTGAGTCACAGTAAAGGGGTCTTCGTGCGTTATCGCGCGGGGCGATAGCGCGTCGTCATTAGGGTCGCCCAGGCGCCGCTATTACAACCATTGCCCCGATTCGCTTTGCTCCGAGATACAGATCGCGGCATGCACTCTCGGTCACTTAACATCTTGCTACACAAAGAGTTTATTGAATTAATTATCAACAACTACGAAATAGGTACTTGAAAAAATAAAGTTAGCGAATTTAACTTATCAAACATCGATGATTCATACCAGAAACTGCGATCAATAATTACAATCAACAATATAAACCATTGATAACTTTGTATAATCCCTGATAGCACAGTTGCTGACAGATAGTCAAACAACAAGTCGAAGTTCAATGCCAATTAAAATTTTATAAATCTAACTTCCTTTCAAGCGAATAAATAATTTTTTTAATCGCCATTTGATACATATGTAATTAAATCGATAATTACTACGACGAGACATCACAAATGGATCTATAACATACACATGACTATAATAGGCGAGAGCCAGTTGTAGCAGGTGGCAACACTTTTTACGTACAACGCGAACTGCACTATACACCACGTAACAAGACCAGTCCACATAAGGAGTACCCGTTTGCTTATAAATAGATACTGAATGTGCGTTACTAACCCATCGCTTGACCAATAATTATCATTATTCCTATATGACCTATTCACAATAATATATAGTAATGTGTGCGTGTATATAAATAATTGAATGTGTTTCTTCGCTCAGTAAATAAAGAGCTCAGAAGCCAAATATGACAATAGAAGCAGAAGTAAATACAATCTTACTTTAACTATACTATAAATAGTTTATCTAAGTAGTTCTAAGTCATCGTCATCAACAAAGAAATATCCAATTTAACTTTTAAATAAATAAACGAACAGTTTAAATAAATGATTAAATAAAATATGATATCTACATCTTGTCATGTAACTGACAGCTCGTTCGGAAACGATTCGTGTCGGATTTTCGTTGAACATTTGTTAGATGCGACCTAGTGAGATCCGGATGCGGAATTCTCTCTCTAAACACGCCATCAATAAATAAAAGATACATCCGTCAACCTTGCCGTGGGTTTACTCTGCCGAAAACATTCATACAAAACATATTGACATCTCAGTTTTACCAGAGAGAAAGACAGAGAAAACAAATACAAGGTGAAATTTTATAATTTTCATTTTAAGATGAGATTTTAGTGAAAAAAGTTGATAAAACCCAACAAATTAATTTCTAGCTTACATATTCATACTTATGTTTTCCTTATACAAAAATACGTTATATCGTAATTATCTTTGATGATGGCTTTGAATACAAACACATACAATTATGTATATAATTTAATTAATTTTATTTTGTATTTAAAAAATAAATATCTATTTTGTTACTCAAACGAAACGGATTTAAAACAATATCCAAAGTTTCTTAATTATATACATATACTCACATTAATTGACATACAAACGATCAAAACAATTTAATTATGACAATAATTACATTTTAATGAATTAACCGTAAACTGTAAATTATCTTTGAAGTTGACTTGGAATGTCTATCCAGAACCCGTATTCCAACTCAATAAACATTTTAGTTGGTAAACTGTCACATAGATAGCGTAAGGAGTCAAGAAAATACCGTTATCGTGATGTAACACAATGCGTTAATTAACTGACGATGTCATTGCAAATTGTCACAGATTAAACCTATTTGTCGTCCCACGCGTTTCTGTGAGCACGAGCTAAAACGCATTTCGCAACGAGTAATCGCAACATCGCTTATTTCACGTTTTCGAAACAGACCTGCGTCATCCGTTCCGTTACGTTAGGTTATATTTTGCATCTGTGCACATATTAATATTGATTTAAATTACAAAAACGGCCAGTGTTAACAGAAATAGTTTTTTTTTTGCACGAAAAAGAACTCAATAGTATTAACAGCCAGTAACACCAAAAAGAAAAAAGAGAATTACTTATTTCATCATAATCAATGGACATACCAGCGAAAGATATTTATATGTATATATTTATGAAACTCTGGTATTTACAAGAAAATGGATCTGTCAATCAGTGTGTGTGAGCTCAGTCAGCGCCGCCCACGCGTTACAATTGTTTCGTTTCTTGCGCAAATTGTATTATGAAATGAACTAAGAAGCTTGCATTTGATACGTTGCGGCGTTACACGGGGCGTTTTGCAAATCCTTACTAACGGTTACAAAACGCTAGTGGCCCGAACTCACTGCCTTGGCCCAACCCTCGCACGCATATAAAGTAGACACAAACTATTGCGTTCTTTCATCTTTATTACAAATAATTCTTCTGTACGCGTTTATGTCATAGAACTTCGCCACTGAATCAATCTTGATGATATTTGTGAGTTAAACGCGTCACTGTGTGGTTTTGATTCACAGTTGGAACTGGGTAAGTGGCGCTGCCATCGAGTTCCAGAAGTTTTTTTTTAAATTCCTGACAGATAACGAAAAAACGTTAGCTGAACCATTTAATAGCAGGCAGGTCAAAGTCTGCTATATCCGCTATTATTTTTATTTCAATGTTTACTTGTCGCGCAAGATCCAATACCGTTAACCGAATGTTTGCAATCCGCGTTGCCGTACAGTTCGCAACATGCGCCGTCAGTATCGCAAGCTCTTGCGTCGTCACTTGCAATCATTCTTTGTGATTAATAATACATTTTTATGCCATTACTAACCGACTCCTCGTTTGTCCGTCTAATAATCAAAAGACCATATCATGGTCGTTTCACGTTTTGGCGCTTAAAAAAATTTCTGCCGTTACTCAGTTCCGTTCGTTTTGATTTTGTGATTGAAAACTACAGATATCAATATTTTATATACTAGAATTTTTTTATTAGAATAATACTGACGTAAGCAACTCTCATTCGTAATAATACATTTATTTTGAAAAGTCGCACGGCGAGGCAGGATCCAGATGTGCGCAACTCAAAGCGTCGTACCTACAAAATAATTCCGTTTCGGATTTACTTACACTACAGTAAATGCGCATGCGCACTAAGAATGTATGGAGGCGAGCGTTTCGCACTTCCGACTCCCAATAATGAGAAGGAAGCGATTGCGCGGCGGAACAATCGGGTATTCCGACCGCGCGCGCGGATGTCGACATGCTCTTTTTAAACCACGCAGACCGCATCTGTCAAGGCAGCTGCCGTCCAGACTAAACGCTGCTCCATGCTCCACCTGCCTCCAGGTGACACGCACACCTATTCTATATTATATTGACTTTTATATAAATACATACGCACTTTATATGCCTAAATTTTATTAAAAACAACCAGTGTTGATAATCGAAATAATAACTACACTAGTTACTTTTGTTATTTTAAGTTTTTCTAATTCGTGAATAGCAATTTCTATGCGCATATTTCTATCTACCGCATTTGGGCGTACATGTGATTAACGTTATTTTAACAGATCTAAATAATCATATAACAAGGACTTTGTTCGGTAATCTGTTGATCGAGTTACGAAGTGTTAAGTTATTGGATATGTTATGAGAAAGTTATTGTTAAGCGCGATCACACGACACGGGGGCGTTGAGTTTTTCCAGCCGCGCTGTGTAATGATGATTACTCATCCGCGATATGGGACCGACAGCTTTTTACCGCTGCGTTTCCCAACCGTTACAGAAGTCGAGTAGAAACGTAACAACGAGTTATGAAAGTGCTCACGCAACCCAGCGTTCGCAACGCTCACCCGACGTTTCTTCGCCTCGCATCCCAACAGAGGAATTCCTAGAGTTACGCGCTGGCAGGATCTTGCGACATATTAAACATACGGCACGATCAAGGATATACAGACCCCCGCGAATGTTTTTTTGCTAGCCCGTCACTCGGACACGTGCGTCTCGTACGGCGAAAGTATTTCGAAATGTACGTAACATTATATCGGGAAAGAGTCAATGAACGGAAGTGTTTCACCAGCACAGCGGTGACAAGGGCCCGCGAGTTTATCGGGCCTTGCGCAACACCGGGCCCGTTTGCCCAATTCCGGGTACTCGTTCGAAACAAACTGTTGTCGGAGGCGCGGCCGGCGCAGCGAGTGCATCTGTAGCGCGCCTGCCGCCCGGCCGCCGGCGCACGCTTTCTACTGCTCTTTCCCGCGGTGCGCGCGCGATTGCAAAATAGCGGCGAGGTCGCGCTTTCTTCGTTCGCGCCATCGGAGAAATTATTGCGACACGCCGCCGCGTACACCGACCCCGCGTTAGAAAGTCGACCGCTCGCCGGATCCGACGCTCGACGCCACGTAACGGTGTAATTGCGGCAATTCGTGACGGAGATCGATGTGAATTCGGACAGTATTCGCGGGCGACGCACCGGACGCTTTCTTCGTTGCACAACGTTCGCGTAATGGGCGGGTCATTGTACGGTGTCGCGGACCGCGGGAGGGCGGGAGCGGGGCCGGGTAGCGTGGTTGCAACACGGGAGCGGCGCTTGGACGCGCGCCCGCGCTTGCAACACGCCATATCGCAACGAGCTCATAATCCGCGCCATTGTGACACGGCCGTGCACGCCGCACGCCTGCCAAATACGGCCCGCGGCGTTGCGCTACCCGATCTGCTCGCCGGCGAATGTCACCGCATGCGGCCCATCGCCCGCGCCCGCCACATTCGATTTTAAAACTAAAACAATTTTGCAACCGATGTTCACATTAGCGTTGTCGCAAGCGGCCCAGCGCGCCGTTTCAAAACGTTCGACTTGCGTTATAACAAACCTAGTGCAATTTAGAGACCTAAATTCTGGAGCGTGGAGGTATACCGATAACAGCGCGACAGATGTTTTAGTACCGCGCGGGGATTTCGCAACGTTTCTCAACGTTGGCCGATATTCGGTATCGCTCATTTTCGCGTTTAAAGGTATACGGCATAATGCAAATATTTTAGTTGTTGACGTCCGTCTCTCCGTCAAATGACACGGAGCGTCTGACGTCGTCCGCGGGGCGGCATTGTGCAACGCACCGCAGTATAATTGGACATGGTCGGGATGGTTTCCCAACATATCCCGGCGCCTCTGTGAGGCAACGCGCTTGCGACAGCACGCGTCCCTACGGCGCGCGTTACGAAAACCTATGACTAACAGATGCGGGCTAGGAAGCGGCGAATAAACAACTAGCCGTGCACCGCGGACGATTAGGCCCGCGACGTTTCGCAACCGCGCTGCACGTCGCATCATTCCGTTTCGTGTATCGGCGTGCGCTTGCGCAAGCGATATAACTCGAGCAGGAAGTGCATGCATGTGCGCTGCATCTGTGCGACCGCCGCCATTGTTCGTTACGAAACTTTCAGGGTTGCGTCGAGCGAGGGCCGTTGCGAAAGCGTGCATCCCGCTAATTGTGGGCGATATCCCACACTGCTTTACACTACGCCCATCGTGCACACTGGAAAGAAAGTGAAACGCGCGATCTTAGAAGAGCTCATGAATACACATTTCGTAGTTAGAAGGTGTGATCGTGAGTCAGTAATATCTGTTTTATATTAGAGCACGTCAGGAGCTAGGTTATGGCCACCGTGCGTGTCGGAGCGGCCAGCGCGGGCGGCGAAGCGGCTTGTCCTTTCCCGCACCGGCCGCACCGCGAGAATCCTTCGAGGTCGCGCCGCTCGGAAATCCGGCCAACCTTCCGACCACGTTACGACACCGTGCGGTTCATTTACGAGCTTGCGAAATACGAATCGATCGCGACTGCAGACGTCGCGCCTCAGCCTCGCCAGCGCCGGTGCAGCGGATTTTAATTAGGAACAGTTGCGCAGGCGCCGCTAAATCTGATACGAGGACGACGCCCTTGCGCTACCGAATGCTACCAACATTTAAGACTGTCATACAATTTTAAAACACATGACTAAAAGAACAGCTAAAATAGGTTAATACGAGTACGTCCAAAGAAATGTGTTTCGGTTCTTTGTACGCGCGGTAATATTTGTGGCGATAACCGACTCGGTTGCGACACACGGTTAACGAGAGTAACCTTTAACGGGTGCCTGCCGGCCCATATTGTCACGATCCGGCTCATAATTATAATATCAATAATAAATCACTATCAACTTATCTCGCCTCAGTAACAACGTCGGTGATTTTGCTAATCGTACCGGTCTCGTAATATTTGTAACTTAACATATAGTCTTCGGTCTCGAGACCGAGGAGACTATTAGTGGCAACAGTCGAGACCGCAGCCGGTGTGGTAACAACGCTTTGAGCAAACTTTATATTTATTGCGAGCTTTCGTGGCGCGCAACGATCTCGCAAGTTTCGTGCAATCCAAGTTTCTAAAGCTTCACACGCTTTGATGCTGTAATGGGACGTAATGGATTTTGTTAACTAAAATAGATTTAACCCTTCGACGTAACATTAAATCGACCGCTCCCCTTTTGAGGTATTTTAAAACGATCTAAATATAATCTAAGAATTTTACATCGGAAGAATACGCACCTGTCTTTTCCTCACTTTATCCTCATAATTAACGTAACAATCAGTTTCTAGTACTGGTTTAATCTAGTTCTCGTACGAAAAGCCCAAACTTTATTAGATGACGTGTTACAGATAGAATAGCAAAGTGAACCAAACAATACAGTCTGTAGGAGTAACAGGAGAATGTTGAATGTTCTTGTCGTTCTAAGAAAACATAACTAATGCACATTCCTACATTACAAGTCAGACCGGTAAATAGTAGTAAATTTAAGAAATAAGAAGAATTATTCTCAGTACGTATCGTATAATTTTAACTTGTAAAAATTATTCATAGTTATTCCACGTATCCATATGAATAATTCTATAATCATTCTTAAATAATTATAGAATTATTCATAGTAGATACTTATAATCACTCCATTCCTGTTTTCTCTAAATCTAATTAATATATAAGGAATAGTACCATCGTTTTAGTTGGGAGTAGGGAGTAGTAAGGCCATGGTATGTAGACATCCAATGATCGTCATAGAATTCTAGTTAAATAACCTCTGATATCAACAGAACCTACGTTTTGGTTTTGATCGTTTCGTACTGCATTTCGAAATAATGCAACAGCTACCACGAGGCCGGCTGAATCCCTTGTCAGTGATGAAACAAAACCTTTTGCATCACAGCTTTATGGTTCGACACGCAATTATTTACATGACAAAACTTGTGCACACTACAAAACAATGTACCACTGACGAAATGTAGCCCTTACACGCTTAGTATTAGCTATATACAGTAATACGTCATTTCCTCAATAAACACGAATGTAGAATACATTTAAAGTATTCTGTTCGTGCTTTTTACAATGGTATGGTCATGGTAAAGAGATTGAGAAAAGAAGCTAATCTAAAAGCTATAAAGTTAATTTTTATTTAAAGTTAATGATTTACTTCAAGGGTTCCGATTAGTCAATGTCAATTAAATCTCGTTCCAGAAGATGACAATAATGATTTATCGATAAATTTGTCCAACTGTTTTTAAGTATAAATTAGATTCATTGTCTATGGGAATAATCGATATCACAATTACATCAATATGTGTATCGATATATTTCATTAATTAGGGATAGCCACGAATCGGCGAGGCATCGCTTTGTTCACAAAGGGAAGCGTTGTGCGGGAGAGCGGTGGCGGGTCGCAGCGAATGATTCGCGATTAACATCGGGTCATCGGCCCGGGGGTCGGGTGCGGCGTCGACATAACATATCGTGTTAATTGTTACTGTTATCATTATTCGTTTAATCATCATCAATTACTAATGGTGTTTACTATCGA
>JWHW01031135.1:94848-105135 GCA_000931545.1 Papilio glaucus | reverse complement strand
TATCTGTCGCACGAATGGGCCGGCTAGACCGATGGAATACCACGACCACACAGAAGACGGGCGAGAAGTAGAGGTATTCTGCGTTTCACCTAATGAGTGAGGTCCAAACCAGTCCTCTTCCCCTTCCTATCTTTTAGTAATAAGTAAAGGATGGGGAGGGGAAAATGATTCGACGGGCGACTACGCACGTACGTAATAGTTAATACGTCATTACCCATAGAAAAGGTGGAATAAAACAATGTGCTGTTAAAATTGTATTATTTAATTAGTGCATTTATTTAGAATCTATAATATTTTCTACCGATAATCTATAAAATTCCATATATTTATAACTAATTTACAAAAAAATCATCGGCCGCAAAACATCTGCGGACCGTATGCCGCCAGCAAGCCGCGGGTTGCCAACCGCTGGTATTGTATTAAATACATATATTTAACACAATAAAGTATTATTTCAGAATATTAAAAACATACTTTCTGTTAAATATCATCAATATTATGGATATATATATTATTATCGATATATAATTTATTTTATCATAATTTACGAAGCCTTGTTTGACACTCCAACTATTGATTAAAACTAAAATTCTACATAAACAACTTTCCAGTCCAAAAAAATCAAAAGGACACAAATAAAAAAAATAAATATTAGAGATCTCAAATTATTTTTAGGAATAAAATAAAAATGCTTATAAAAATAACAGGGAACCTAAAATCACCTAAAATATTTGAATAAGTTGTTATACTTTTAATGTAAAATTGTACAAAGAACCGATATTGTCTTGCTTAGTGTTTATCAAAATTTCCTATTTAACGCGCCATTTTATCGTAAACATAGCAAATGGAGGAAGTGATAAAATAATTTCACATAAAAATTACGACCGCAAAAATCTTCGTCGAGTGTGGTTCTTTGTCTGTAATTGCTTGATTTAATTTAATATTACGCAAACTTACTGAAAGGGACTATCTTAATGACTACACATATTTTATATTGATGTTAGCTTATAGTATAATTTTCAAACATAAGATTAGAATCGAACTATAAATTCGATTAAGCAAAACGTAGTTTTATTAAACTGATCTGATCGTTGTTTGTACATGGAAGATAATTGAGAAAAACTGGTTTTGGAAAGGCCCCCAATAACAGTTTTATATACGCTTAAATATCTTATATACGTTCTCATAAAAGCAATAAAACCCAATGGTGGTATTAGATCTTTCCACCCGGTGTATACAAAAAAAATAGTTTCAAAAAATTAAAAAGCGTATCGGAACTGCCACTTTAACATAAAGTATGCATTGTTATTTAAACTCGAACATAGATGGCATTATTCTCAATCTTGAAAAAGTTGCAATCCTGTTAAGGATTATAGGACAAACTATTTAAATAATTGCATTGTCTACGATCCTGGAAAAATGTGCGAAGAAAAGAGAGAAAAGTTCCAAATTAATCCGACGTTTTGAAGGGTTTGAAAATCACGTTCACAGATGTCGTTACATACATACACACCAAACTTACTTAAAATAAATAGTCGATTTCTTTACTAAGTACTTTATTTTAAAAATCTACACAAACATGGTTTATTTCATAATATAATACATTTAATAAATATCTTACTAAATACAACTGATTTATTTAATGAAAATAACATCCAGTTGCAAAACAGTCGATTGAAAACAGGAAAATTATCTGTCAGGGGTATGAAATAAAACTTTTAAGAATTATCAAATAATTAAATTTATTTAAAAATTGATGACCAACGGATTATCCTATTATAAATACAATCAGAGCATTCGGAAATTCGGAAAAGTCTCCATGTCGTGATTAACTTTATTACTTAGAAACAATTATTAACTATGCATTTTTAGAATATTTCTCAACGGATAGAGGTCGGCAGAAATTGTGGGTTTCCTACATATTGAAGTAAAAATGAACCAGATATAGTTGTTACAATATTAAATCAGGACATAAAATATTAAGTATTCTATCACATTCTAAGCCCTAACATTGACGCTATAAGGACCATTGAAGAAAATAGTACTTGATGGCGACCAAGTTGTAAATCGATTATTACTGGCATCCGTACAACAAAGTAACATGGATTGATAAAGTCTAATAAAAGGCCCTACGCTCAAAAAGGCCTTCCAACTTTGGTGAGGCCCTTTAAAGGCTGTATAGACGGTGTTCTGTTTAGTACAATCTCTCTGCCTTGCTGGGACCATGGCAGGCGGCGTATGCGGCCATGCGACTCTCGAGCTCCGGCCGGAAGTGTCTGATCAGGCCCTGCACGGGCCACGCCGCGCCGTCACCCAACGCGCAGATCGTGTGACCTGTTATAGTTTAAAATAAATAAACACCCTATGTAAATACTGGACGTTATGTTTTAAATACACTACTATGCCGCAAATAAATAAATTCATAAAGTTTTCTTTTGATTTCATTTCTTTTATTGCCCAACTGACAGGAGGATAATTTTGTATGTATGTATGTTTTTGTACAATTTCAAAGAGGGAGGTGAGTCATAAGGGTACAGTCAGTTGGGTTCTTTGTTTTTATAAATTAACTACTATTTGTTGTTGAAGGTGGAAAAAGAGCTCTTATTATTGGGGAAACTTTTCATTTACATCATTGATTTTGTTTATTCCTCCTTCTATAGAAAACTAAATTATCAAAGAGTAACATAGGCTACATAATATGCAATATGGAAATTATTTTGAGACGCCGGGAACAAATAGTAAGCGATCAATAGAATGAATCATGAAATACAGGTTTGCAAAATATCACAATATTATGAAATCGTTAGGTTAAACAATCATGTGAATATTAAAAAAACTCGTTGTCATTGAGCATCACAGTGATTCGAATCGAATGAACATGATGTTATAGGTTAAGTGACATTATTCAAAAATACTTTTAATAATGTTAATTTTTATTAATTAACAAAGAATTCAAGATAATATTGCAATGTAAATTTGGATATTTTACTAACCTTCAATCTGCTTGGAGATTTCCCACAGCATATCAATTTCTTTAGGTGACGCGTTACCATCCACGAATCTGTAGATTAAAATAAATGAACATAATAAAAAAAATTAAAATACAAAATTTGTTTGATATGAAACTATTTTTAATTTCAGTCCTTTTCCCCTTCCCATGGGTTTATTAGGAAATTGGGGAGTTCGATTGGAGAGGGGATGCAAATAAAAAGGAAATATACTTTTTCCTTTCTATCCCCATGGAATCTTACAGTGGTAGAGCACGCAACAACGTGAAATACCACGACCTCCCAGAAGACAGGCGTGAAGTAGAAGTATTCTGCATTTAGTCTGATGAGTGATGTGCCTAAGGCCTAATTTCAGTTCTTTTCCCCCTTCGCTACTATTACTTGAATTGTATCTTTTGTAATTTTATCTGAAATAAATTATTATTATTATTACTAAAGTGGTATAAAGCAAATGGGGCTATATCTTGAAGGCACTAATACCTGTATATGATCTTGTTCATCCAAGAGACGCCTTCGCGGCACGGCGTGCACTGTCCGCAGGACTCATGCTTGTAGAACATGATCAGACGGGCGATGGCTTTCACGATGTCGGTGGAGCTGTCCATCACGATGATGGCGGCCGTGCCCAGCGACGTCTGAGCTGCTACTAGCGCGTCAAAGTCCATCATCACGTTTGAACACACACTGCAATCATTAAAGAGGATTGTTAGTAATGTAAAGAAACTTTTATCAGACCCAGTACTTCAAGTCAAATCTTTGTTCAGAGCATCTAAGAAGAATATTCTTTAATAAAACCTTTAATCATAGTAATGAATTGTATCACAATGTTATTGAACAAGTTTTGGCTAAAGGTGCTTCACGATATTGGACTATGTACCTTCAAATTCTCTGTATCAGCAGCCCTATAGTCAGTCGCCTTTTTGAACACTATTTTTACTATTAGCCCAAGCGGGTGTTTCTTCTTGAAGGGCTTCTATCCTAACTTGGCTTCTATCCTACACTAGATGTGTTCTGCGACATTGAGAGAAAAATAGTAACCATATACTCACTCCTTAGGTATAAGCGGTGTTGACGACCCGCCTGGTATGATCGCGAGCAAGTTGTCCCAGCCCCCAATCACTCCGCCCGCGTGTCTCTCTATGAGCTCCTTGAGCGGTATGCTCATTTCTTCCTCGACGGTGCACGGTGTATTCACGTGGCCGGAGATGTTGAACAGCTTCGTGCCCGAGTTACGTGGGCGACCGAATGACGCAAACCACGACCCGCCGCGACGGCAAATTGTCTGCGGGAAATGGGATTGAGATTGCACAATTTACGCATTCAAAGATCATCATATTCCGATGTATCTAAAAGCCGACATGCAATGCGATTAATTTAAAGCACTAATAATGGAATGGTTTAGGGTATCAGCTTCAATACGACTCCTGCTATGAACTTTTTTTCGGTACATATTCAAAATGTTACATAACTCTAAATGTAGTCACAAGATTCGAAGAAATGTTAAGGAATGAACTAATCACTCAGCACTGTTCCTGAAACCCTAAAAGGGGCCGCAGATCAAATACTCCAGCTATGCTAAAAAAGCAGTACTGAGCCACTACCCACACAACTAAAATGAACTTTTACAACACTCACAGGCGAAACAGCGATGGTTTCAACATTATTGACAGTGGTGGGACACCCGAAGAGGCCGACGTCGGCGGGGAAGGGGGGCTTGAGGCGCGGCTTGCCCTGCTTGCCTTCAATGGACTCAATAAGCGCGGTCTCCTCGCCGCAGATGTACGCTCCGGCACCGCGGTGCACAAACACATCGAAGTCGTAGCCAGAACCACAAGCATTACGTCCGATTAAACCCGCTTGGTAAGCCTGAAAGAAAATAAAGAATTACCTACATCTTTTTCACACTGATTTTTAAAACATATTTAAATTAATACAGAGAACCAAAATGATATACAGTGGATTTCAGTTATAATTATGATGAAAGAACCACAATAATTCCATTTGTATTTTTTTTTTTATATTAGAAGGGGGCAAACAAGCAGCGGGAACATCAAGGTGCTCAATGTCGCCCATGGACACCTGCAACACCAGGGGAACTGCAGATGCGTTGCCGGCCTTTCAGAAAGAGATAGGCTCGCTTCTTGAAGGACTACTCGGAAGATGTTATATCTGCCATAGGTACACAGAAAGAATTAATTGATTCATCATAACTGATTAATAATTAATGTACCATTTATAAACACAAACATATTATTCCAACTGCTGACCACCTGCAAGTGTAATACGCCCTAATATGGTATGAAATATAATGATACAAAAGCTTAATGATTCTGTGAATAAATTGTGTTTAAATTAAATTTCCTTTTTTATTCATATTATTGCTAAACCCATCGATCTACATGTACAGTATTTTATACAAGTTTGTTCTGCCAACTTACTTTCTTACTTATCAATTTACTTGTTTAATTGATGTATAGAGTCACTTACCTCGGCAATTGCCACTTGCAAGTTACTGGCTTCATTGTAGAACTCTCCTCTGATGTAAATATATGCAGCCTGTGCGCCCATAGCCCGGCCAGCTATCAGGCACCCCTCAATCAGCTTGTGTGGATCATGTCGCATGATCTCTCGATCTTTACAAGTTCCTGGCTCACCCTCATCAGCATTCACTACCAAGTACTTTGGACGTCCATCTGAGGGCTTGTTCATGAATGACCATTTCATGCCAGTAGGGAAACCTGCACCCCCACGACCTCGAAGACCTGACGTCTTGAGTTCATCTTTAAATAAAAAGTAAGAAATTATATGAAACAATTTTACATTTAAGGTACATACAAACTTTATAATGTATAAAAAAATTTGAAATGCTCAAACAATGTATATATATAGTGATTTAATATTAATTCAAAAGTATTTTTATAATTTAAGTTTGTAAAACACTTTTAATTGACTGTAAACAATGTTGTATTCCGTATTTATATAATGTGTATAGTTTATTTTTTGAATTATAAACCGATACTTACTGACAATCCAGTCAGTGCCTTTCAATAAGATCTCTTTAGTCTTAAACCAATCTCCACGCTTTAGGGCGCCTTTAAGTCGCCAGTCATGACGGCCGTAGAGATTTGTGAAGACGCGGTCGCTGTCTGCCAAAGGTCCGAACTTCGTCTTGGTCTGTTGGAACCTAACTGATCCATTGTTGATGTTCACCAGAGGGCCAAGGATGCCTGTATTTTATGTCAAAATTATGTAAGCAAGTTATCCACGTAAATAATATAAAGTTAAATTTTTATCTGTTTTCATTCGTATCACATTAGGAACGGATAAAACAATCGCAGATTATGAGTGTTAAACAATTAGTAATAAAAATTGATTACCCAATTGCGTTTTAGATCCCTGAATTACCCTCGTCAACGCACCAGCCATTTTTCAAATGTCAGAATGAATGTCACTTACTTGTCACGCACTTCAATTGTCAATAACAAGAAAGTTGATAACCTCCTTAAAGCAGTGTGTTGCAATGATTAAAGAACAGATGTAATTAAATAATATTATAAAGTAATTAAAAAAAGGAATACTCATTAATTAATTTTGTGTTATGACATGTTTTTTTATAGGAGAAGGAGACAAACGTGACAAACGAACAACAGGTCGCCTAAAGCTAACATCCACAACACCAGAGGAACTATAGATGCACTCCCAGCCTTTAAAGAAGGATGGTCCGCTTTTCTTGAAAGACCCTAAGTTGTATTGGTTTAGAAATACCGCTAGAGATAGCTCATTCCACAAGGCGATAAGTACAAGGCGGAAAGTCAAAAACCGCGCGGTGGTGGGATGCCAGCCATCAAGGCGGTGTGGAAATTGTGTACTGTTTTCGTTACTATTAAAATAATTTAAACTTTAGTGAAACATTTTACAATAAACTAATTATTAACAATGGCTTAACTCACGTGTCTTGCGGTGTATATTTGTGTGTACCGACTAGTTTTTGTTCCAAATATAACATCTTTCGATAAAATGTTATACTATTATTATAAGAAGCATTTTACACAAGAAGACCGCTTCTTTTCGTACAAGATCCTAAAAAATGTTGACGCCACGAGCACAAAATTTTCTTCTCATTTTCGATGTGTTCATATGACAACGCCTTTATATTTTTATTATTTATCAGTAATTGATAAATTAAATGTAAACATAAATAAATAAGCCACTGAATTGTTTTAATATTTCAATTATAACTCAAAATCTTATCTTTAATAGGAGTTATATGCTATCTGTGCTTTCTGTTTGTTTACAATTACTTGATAATCACAAGACGTCAATCGATGAAAAATATCTAATCTTATCAAAATATTAACGTAGTTATTACATTCCCTGTTATCAGCAGATCCTTTATCATTTTCATTATTAAACCTTTGACCCTTGTTTATTTTTTAAAATGGCAGCTGTGATTCCCGCTGTGTCCAGACTCTCAAATAGAATAATACGGATACTTGGATGTAATCCCGGACCTATGACCCTTCAAGGCACAAATACATATTTAATCGGGACCGGCAAAAAGTTTGTATAAAAACAATAACCAAGCATTTAATTCATTGAAGTGGTATAATATTATAAATTATTTAAAAGTTTATTTCAGATTTATTATTAATCACCTTTGTTTTTAGTCGTATTTTATTAGACACTGGTGATAAAAATGTTTCTGAATACCAGAAAAATTTGCAAGAGGTGGTGCAGTCAGAACAAGTTAATATAGAACACATAGTTGTAACACATTGGCACCATGATCATATTGGAGGAGTTGAAGACTTATATGGGACCATTGCCAGTAAGTTTGAAAATCATTTATTGCCCTATGTATTTTGTAATAGTAGTATACAGTATTTAAAATTGTTTTTCGGCATAATAAATACGTTTTGTGGCTAGTACCACTCAAAAAAAAGGAAAGTTTAATATTTATTAGTTGTCATTAGACATAATGTAGGAGTCTAGTAATATATTGAATATTTTTTTATTATTATTTAATAGTATTTATTGATATGTAACTTAAATTTTATAAATATTACAGAAACACCAAAAATCTGGAAGCACAAGCGAAGTGAAGAGGATACAAAAGATGAACCTTTGTCAGTACCCATACATTGGTTGTCTGATGGCCAACAGATTGAGGTTGAAGGTGCCACAGTCAAAATACATCATACACCAGGTCACACTACTGATCATGTAGTACTAACATTGTTAGAAGACAATATTCTGTTCAGTGGAGACTGTATATTGGGTGAAGGCACTGCAGTATTTGAAGATCTTTATACTTACATGAAGAGTTTGAATAAGATATTAGATTTGAACCCAAACATTATATATCCTGGTCATGGTAATGTTGTTGAGGTAAGTTGAATTACAAGAATTAATTCCCCAACCTCTATTCTACCATTGGATATTTAGACATATGTCTGGTCTCCATCTTTCCATAGGAGATATACTGCACAGTTGAACAAAGTAATTCAAATCTTTGTTTATCATTTGTTTGGTAAAGGATTGGAGGAGATTGCCAGTATAAGTGTTTCCATCCAATTATGACATGGGTACCTTCAAGAGATAAGTTTTTACTTAACTAGTGTGTACCATCTCTCAACCACATCACCACTTAACATTAGGTGGGATAGGATGAACTGTTGTGATGAAGCTGTTATTTATGCTTCTTCATTTCTTCTAATATCTCAGGCCTATTTTTTGCCTTTGTTTTTACTTTACTCCCTTCGTGTTTCCTAAATAAAGACTGATAGATCAGTATGAAATGAATTAGCCATTTCTTGCCCTCTTTTTTTGAAGGAATGTCGAATATAGTAAATCTTTTGCACATAAAATACTAAATTTAGTTATTTAGATATTTATTCATCCTTTTCCAGCTTTTTTACTGCTCCCAGGACACCTTTTGGCTAAACCAAGCAAATTCCATGTTTGTTGCCTATAACTCCATTATGGATTTATCTTTAATAAATATAGTAACATGTTCTTGGTGACAAAATAAGATCCCACTTTACAAAGTGGTCAAAGTAGATCATTTTAATATTACTACCTCCTTTTATATCTTGGTGGTGAAATCAGTAATATCTTTTGTTAATGTTATTTCCAGGATCCAATGGAAAAGATAGAGTATTATATAGCTCATAGAAATTTAAGAGAGAGTCAAATATTGGATGCATTAAAAAATAATGCGGACAAGCAGCTGACAGAAATGGACCTGGTCAGGATTATATACACAGAGACTCCGGAACACTTGTGGCCAGCGGCCGCTTATAATGTCAACCATCATCTGACCAAACTTACAAAGGAAAATAAATTAAAACAATTCGAAGTTGATGGGGAAAGAAAATGGCAGTACATATTTTCATCCAATTTGTAATTGCTAAAGAGAAGTTACAACTTTGGATTGGTTAAAATTATTTATACGGATTTGGATTATAAAAAAAGTGATACGATTGAATAAGTTGGATATTGTTCCTCAAATTTTATTGTTTTTTTTTAAATTGTTTACAAGTTATTATAAAATTAAATAAATTAATTTTGTTACCATGTTAATTTCATTTATTACATTTGGGTATTTTATTCCCATTAGATATAGACCTTGTCTCTGTTTACCCCAGTAAGTGAGAGCTTATTTTTTTAATATAAAATTTAAATAAAGTAAAATAATACACGGTTTATAATTTAAGTTGTGATTGTATATTTACTACTTATAGTAAAGGTTAAATTGTTTAAACACGACTGCGCTTCGGTGGAGGTGGCATTTCCGAGTCGTCGTGGAAACTACTCGTGTTGATAAACTCTAGCAGGTACTCTTTAGTAACCGGTTTGCTTATACTCTCCCAAACGGCTGTAAAAAAAAGGTGCAGGAAAAAATAAGTAGTGTTATAAAATATAATAAAAAACTAAGAGTGTAAGTGAGTTGTTTAAACTTTAAGACTGATTCCTTTGGTATTTTGTGATTTATTAGAATTTAAAAAAAAATCTTGGGATACCTTACAATCTTAACAAAATTATAGAAGGGAAGGGAAAGGTTGAGAAGATCATTTATGCAATAAATAAAACAGAAAGCTGACATAGTGTCAGGAAGTCAAGAGGAAGGCACATTGCGGGGCTGGAGATTGTCGTAACTACAAGAGCGGAAAAGCTCTCAAATTAATGATAATGAACAAGAAAACTGTTGTAAATAAAAATGAGATATTGACTATGTGACCAAAACCTAAGCTCAACCCTGTCGCCAAGCGTGTTATTT
>JWHW01031135.1:73897-90095 GCA_000931545.1 Papilio glaucus | reverse complement strand
ACATTCTTATTAATGGTGCATCAAAGATAACATTTAGATTAGCCAAGTTCCATTTAATTAACTTGGTTCATCATACTTTACATCAGACATTGGATGTTGCTGAAGCACCTTGTACTCGGATATTGGGTATGTCCATCCAGTCACTGTAAGTTGTTATGCCCATCCAGTTACTGTAAGTTATCACAATTAACATCAAGGCAGCAACTCACAAATAATTAAAAGCGATATAGTTTTTGAATATAGAAAATCATAATATTTTTTTTCATTTAACCCCAATACTATACATTAAACTTAAACCAATTTTACGTGTTTTAAGTCGTTTGTTTTAAAATTGGATAGGCTATGGAGATTAAAAAAATTTATCATTGCAATAAAGAAGATAGCTGGATAAATATTCTAGTAGTGAGACAACTGAACTCACTTAGATGATGAATTTGCCTCTGATTGTGATGCATGTGATGCATGTGATGAATTTGCCTGTAAGTCATCATCCTCATATTCCTCTTCATCTTCTGGAATAAACAATATAAAACAATGTCTTCATAATACAACCATAACCGCAGAATTAAATGTACAAGATGAGGTCAATATTTTACAGCATTAATTACAAACTATAATAATTGACTTTGCAATTATGATAGCATTTTAACAAATTTATTGTAAAAAGTATAATAGTTTGACCTTTCCAAAATTGTAACTTACAGAGAAATTCTTTAGTTTATAGCACAGTAAACCTTTTGTCTACAGTCCTGCAGAAGGCAAACGTTGATCACACAATATTGACTTGATAAAAAAAATTATATGTGATCAAAAAATACAGTTTTGCGAAATGATGAGTAAATCAAGTAAACTATGATATTCTATGGTTTTAAGAATCTTTGAGATGTTAAACCGGTATGTTTAAATAGTTAGCCACTAGATTGATGTTGATGAAATTTATTGAAGTGACAGCCTACAACAGCAGATTGTACAGAAGGCTTTGTTGGACTGTACTATATTTTCTATGTACCAGGATTATCAATATTGCTTTTGCTTTAAAGCATATTTCGTTAATTTTATAAGAAACTAACAAATATAAATTGATCTACTTACCATGACACCACTGAGGCCTCGGAGGTGCAGTAGGGGGAAAGTCGGCACTGTCTTCATACCTTTTGTATAGCTCGTCCAAGTAATCTTGTTTGTAAATACCTGGTTCTCTGCAATTTAAACATTTAAAATTAGATTTTTAAGCTGAGGTATCTGATATATTATAAATAAAACACAGTTCATACAGAGATCTTCAGATTTCATGGCAATCTCTGCCAAATTCATACAAAGCATGTCTCTATATTTTTTTGCAATGCAATATAGATTTTGTTTTTTTTTCTTGTTTATTAAAGGTATGTTGTTAGGAAAAAGAATGTTATTTTTACCTTTTGACAGAAAATTGATGCAACGCTGCATCTAAACTGAAATCCATTTCTTCCACCATAAAAGAAACAATTAAAAATCCAGTTCGATTGAACCCATGCGTGCAGTGGACACCGATCATGTCATCCGGATTTTGATTCATAAAATTGTTAACGGTGTCAATGAAATGCCTGAAAGTGTTAGTAATCATTGAAATTCAAAATCAAGTTTCTACCAAATAAAAGTGAAATGGTCTTAGTTAAGATTATTTGATTCCCTAATTGTAGAATAGATCTTATCATACCCTTTGTCCTAGGTGAACGAAAAATGAGGTAATGGGATGTAAAACACAAAGTTAGCTGCAATAGTAAGGGTATTCTTCTAGCCTTCTGTACTAATGACTCAACATTTCTGCTATTGTCATAATCTACTTTTTATTTCCTTTGTAAAGTAGCAATATAGGTAATGATGTTACAGAAATTGTATTTTATTAAACAAAACATATTATAACATAAATTTTACCTTGTTTGTTCTCTTGTAGGGGTCTCTCCATGGCCTCTGCATGCCATTTTAATATACTTGCACCCATTCTTCTCTATTTCATTCTTATCATAAAATCTAGATGTATTAGTTAAGTCAATCCACAGACCTAACTTCATCTAAATTAAAAATAATAAAATTGTCATGTAAAGTGTTCCACTACCATACACATTCTGAATATAAAGTCTTTGCTCTATCCATGGCTCTATTTATTAAGACCACAGGTAGTAAACAATAAAAGAAGATTTATAAAAGAGAATTGGTTCGTTTTTATATAACGTGTAAACTTCTAACACCACAGCCTAAATAACATACTCTAAGTTCGCAATTACTTTACAGCACCTGAATTGGTAATGTCTTTATTTATTTACATACCTATATGCATTAAGTTACGTGAAAGAGTAATATTTTAACCAACTGTATTATGTAATAATAGTTTTTTTACTGGTTTACACTATTTAACTGATAACAAATTATATTTATGATTTAGAGATGTATTGATAAAGGTAAGAATCTGTAAAATCTGGACAACAGAATGTAGGCTTATTAGTCTAAGTCTTAAGTCTTAAGTAGTCTAAATCTAAGTAACATCAACAGCTACCCGGAATCCAAGTTACTCTAATATGTCATTTAAAGTAAAGGGACTTTGAAAGAATTCCATTTGATGTTTACTAACTCCAAGAGGTCTACACATGGTAATAAACATTTGTTAACACTTAATAATACTAGAAATAACAAAAAAAAAATTTTTTTTCTTTAAGTAATAAAATATTTAGGATGCGGACTAGTTCATTAAAACAGTGAATGATTTCAATCTAATAGATGTGATTGATAATATTTCTGCCAATACAAATTGCCATTTGATAAGTGTTTTATTTATAAAGTATGTACAAAAATAACTGGCCAGATTTTGGTTTAAAAATTAAGTTGAAAACTTAAATTTATTATATCTAAGAAAATCAAACTTAAGTTCAACAAGTGCTTATTTTTAAGTATAGAATGCCAGAGCTTGTTAGTAGAAAAATAATAAAAGGTTAATGTACCATTTATTTTAAGAGCACAGACAGATACTTATACATTTTCATTATCGATTTAAGATGACATTTAAAAATTGAATACGTACCTTAAGGTCTCTAAGATTTGAAAATAAAATGGATGGCGTAAATCGATTTTCAACTGGAACTTTCTCGTTGAAATGAGGACCTAAAGGTGTCTTAAATGCTAAGAACTTCTCAGCAATAAGCCCAGCAGCTTTTCGTGGACAATTAAGCCATCGATTTGGAATTGGCCCAGGATCTCTTTGTGACATTTTGAGTGTTTTGTATTTTCACAAAACACTATTTATATGTTAAAGGGTTACTTTTTAATTAATACACACATTTATATGTTTGCTATTTTGAACCAAAGAGCAAAACGATGCAAAATCACTCACGTAAAAATGTACACAATATGTTCACTGCATCTGACAAATCAACATTTGACATTTTTGACATAAAACCAAAGTAGAGTATAGATAATATAGAAATATAAGATAAAACATAGAAAATCTTTACAGATTCAAAAAGGAAAGTAACTTTTGTTTTTCCAAGATTCTACTGTACATTTTTTTAGGACTAAACGTTTATAAAGTATCTACATATTTATTTAAAATAGCTTGTATTAGAGTATTATTGAGATAATAGAATTTTATTTAATAAACTGATTACACACTATACTTGCAAAAACTTGACTAGCTTGACTTCAAGGATCGTAGGTTTGTATAAAATTTATAAGTATCTATAAGTAAATATTATATAATTGGTTTTACTTTTTTATAACTGACAATAATTTTAAGTCTTGCAACATATAGACATGGATGAGCGTAGCATTGGCAGTTATTCTGGTTTTGTTTAAAACAACACGTAAGATGAAAAGAGACGGAACATGTATTTTTGTTTTACGTTGGCCATTTAGCTATGCTTGAAGTTGGTATTTGCTAAGTGTCTGCCTGCCATTTTGTAAGATAGAAGGGAGATAAAAAATAGTTTTATGGTATTAAAATTTTATAAAAACTCCGTTGCCATTTGTATTTGGGCCAAAAACAAATGTTTAAATGGACGCATCGTCCATTATAACTCAAGTGTCACGGGATGACGAACAATTAAACAACTATGGATCCGACAGAGGTAAATCTTAGCAGAGTTACACCTGTTACCTATTGCTATCGAATTGGAGCGTATAATGTTACCTCTCTGTGATGCAAAAATATTTTACAAGTGTAGTTAACTAAAAAAGTGTCTCGTGGAAGATATAATCTTCATATTGTTTAATTGTGAGAGTATAATAACACGAGGTAAACAAATAGAACGTGTAAACGCGCCAACATTTTAAGGAGCAACCTTGAGAGCGCGATCCTAGATTGTCAAATATTTGTGCTTGTGCCGTCTACTTGTAGGACAGCTATCGACTGCTTCATGCGAAATATTGTTTTAGGAACAACGCCCAGCGGCCAGCATAATGAAGGAGATGGTACCCCAGTATCGGGGTCCACGGCTCTGGGCAGTAAGAAATCGAGTGGTAGCGGAGGGTTTCTACGATCCCTTCTGTGTTGTTGGCGAGGTGGTAGAGGCAAGGGACCGCCGGGCAGCAATGGTGCAAACAGTATTGATGGCAGGGCCTCACCACCTCTGCTGGTCATGTCAGACCATGCACCCCGACCATTGTTACCGCCAGTAAGACATCAGGACATGCATAAAAAATGTATGGTCATTGATTTGGATGAAACTCTGGTTCACAGTTCTTTTAAGGTAAGTCATTGTTATGTTTATTGTTTTGTATACTAAAGTTGTTATGAATTTAGTCTGTCAATTTCAAAGTTTTCTATAAGTTTAACCTTTTAATATGAAATCATATTGTCTATTTCTAATTGGAAATATATAATTTTATGTTGTCACTTTGCATTCTTTTTAAAATAAAATATTTAAATGTCAGTTTCAGTCAACAAATATGTTTCTTGTTAGGTTAATAGAAGCAATAATAATGTAACAATGATATTATTGCTTAATTGATTATCTTAGCTATAGTATAATTAAAACTCTGTCTCTGACATTGCCACTCTAGTAATGCTGGTTTTGTAAACAAACATCTTAGTAGCAAACAGTCAGTTTTGCTAATAAAACATCATTTATGAACTTACTTGAAATCAGATATTTTTTGAACAATGTCATTGAAGAATAAAACTAGTACCAAGAAAATACAGTAAAGTGTATTTGTTACACCTTTACAAAAAGGTGGGGTAACACAAATAGTTAGGTATGCAACAAAAATATCAAGGAAGCATGAAAGTAGCACAAGTGTTAGATAAATTAAGGAGCAAAAGGTACCATTGCTAGGTATGGACATGTCACCGGGAAGAGAGGAAAAGAGGAAAGGATGGTATGTTATAAGGATAGTTTGAGATATGGATGTGGAGAGATATGTTGGTCCCTACCAACCCTAGGTAGGCCTGAGAAAAGTTGGATGGATTGTATAAAGGATAACAAGAGCAAGAAGTGCGTGACAACTACAGAGATGACAGTTGATAGAAAAGTGTGGAAGAAGGAAATGTGTTGTGCTGACCCTATTTAAATTGGGACCAAGACTGGTGAATGATAAATATCAAATAGAAATCTTTATTCTCTGCTAATAAATCTGGGTCATAAGTGAGTGTTTGCATGTTTTTTTACATGTTACTGAAGCAAATATGGTGCTGATTCTATAACAATGATTTCCTGGGTAAGGCTTCATAATTGTACAAAACTTTTAACCTTCCCTACTTAATATTTAACACTATTTTTGCCCGACTGATAGAAGGTTAGAATAGTGTTTTTTGTGAGTATGTATGTATGTTTATATGTATGAAATATGTCTGTTCCACTTGACTTGACCAATTTCGAAGAGTCAGGTGTCATTCCATTCAGATTCTTGCCTGTAGTGTCATAGAAAAACTTGGGTTTATTTGTTTTTAGATTAAGTATTGCTTGTTCAATTTGATGTTTCTTTGAAAAATATTTGATGCACATTTAATTTCTAGTTAAATGTAAGACTTGCAGTGAGCATTTGTACTATGGCTGTTTGTATTTTTATTCACTAGAATTTATTCAGCCAGCTGGAGTGGTAGTTGTTTTTTTTTATCAAATAAGACAAACTCTTATGTCAGTCATAATCCTACTTTAGATGACTCATTAAAATAGTTGAAACAATCAGACAAGCTGTCTTTATGGCGATGTTTATTACGCTGATAAAAACTACGTAATTTAGAGACTGTTCTGTGTTCAATTATTTTTTATATTCTATAATTGTATGTAGTTTTACCAGTTATAGCAGTATATTTAGTATCATTTAACGTTAACCATTACTTATATACTCTGGCTTAACATTACATTATAATAAGTGTGGTATAAAAGTGATTCGAAAATGCGACGAAATACTTTTGAATAAAAGAGGTATTGCTCCAGCTTACTGTGAATTCACACAGTGCCGAAAACATTGACATATAACAATTTGTCATCTCAGATTTATACAGATGGAAATAGAGAGATAACATGTTTTATGGGAATGTTTTCGGCAGTGCGAACACCGAGTAAGACAATGCGTATGTTATCAGTTGCTGATTTATCAGCTTTTCATTCCAATGCAATTCTCTAAACAGTTGTTCAGTCACACCTAGCATACATGACAAAACATTTCTAGGGTATTAAACTCTCGGATGTTTTCTGTTGACATCCAACATTAAAGGATTACTTCCCGAGTACTTCACAGATTGTATTATAGCAGCCATACACGGTCACGCACGTGTATTAGCGACCTTCACATATATTTAATTATTTTTATAATTATATCTCAAACGGCAAATTTTCCCACTATGTATTTTTTGCATCGAAGACTTCTTGATAAAGCAGCTTTTAACATCGCAAGTAATTAATTCAGATTAATTAAGATTATTAAACGTAGATGGAGATATTTTCTGTGTCCAAATTTAGAGAATCCTCAGGTTACAAAACACATGGTTAGAGACTGCCAGTACCACTGTCTTATTTACAAAGATATTGATGATAAAATATTGTTGCTATGCCTAATAAAATGGCAACTTGTTAACCAACTTGTTGTTGTTGTAAAGTCTGGTGAATATCATTTTGCATATCGTATATCATCTTTAAATTAAAATTATAGGTCACTGACAGCGTTCCATACAATTATATCTCTCGCCGTTCAATTTAATTTTACGGAGGATCCAGCCTCAGCTGAACCCTAATTAATATGATTGATCATATAGATCTGAGGCCAACTTACATTGGATTATAATATTACGACATACGAACTTTCATCCCCTTCTTTAGACCTTAAACAGATGAATTTAGAAAAATCCTTTTTTAGTGCTTGCCTATATAATAACGAAAATCTCTGCCTACTGCCTGTGACTCGAGGCCCAGTAATTTGGGCTGTAGGTTGATATTGATATATCAGTCAGTAAGTCCGTTTTTTCTTTTATATATACATAGTGATTATATCTCCCGTATTCCGTTCTTATATTATTGTAAATTTTATTTTAATCACTTTGCTTTTAATCAGTTAATGCAATAAAGAATTTAAAGCCCATCAACAATTATTTGCACATGAAGTATTTAAGTAATTTCACAACAGGCTTTGCCTTCAGTAATCTTCGACTACTTTCGAAATCGTTCCCCCTGAAGAAGAATAGTGGGTACATTGAGAGGAGTCTTGTGGTATAAAGTTAATGTACTGCACAAGACAGAATCCGTGTCACTTCGACGTAGATCGAAGTAGGATTGTGAAGTGGAGATATTACTATTTCTGCTTTTCGTCTGATGAGTGAGCTTCCGTCTTTATCTATGGTACCATGATACCTTTACGCATTGAATTTATTCGACTGAATTTATTTTATTGATCGTAACAATTTATACCTTGCCAAATAATAAACTGCCATTGTATTTATTAAAATGTTGGTGATTGTCACTGTACTCGACCACATGCTGTTTCGTTGTTAAAAAATATCGCTTTGCAAATATTTTTCATGCATATAGACATTGTCGCGGCTCTCAGATAAAGATGAATAGAACGTGTAACAAAAAACTGTCGTGTGTGTTCACGATTGTTTCCTCTAGATATTATACAATGTCGTCGTAAAATATGGTGTTGTTAGCACCAATATGAAAGCCTCCTTTTGTCCAATACAATTTAACGTGATATCGTTTGTGGGATATTCATAGGTGGCAATAATCGTTTAATATCAAGGGACCCACTAGTTTGGCTCTCTTATTTCATAAATAAAAAAAAAACAAATTCTAGAGAAATTAGAACACCTTATATCTGTTTATTAATTAAATATATAATAAGTTAATCACTCGGCTCAACTGGCCAGAGGCATAGTTGCGTTGTAAACGGAGCTTGTTCTTTGCCGGGAAGTTGTGGTGCCTTAAAAAAACTAATTTCTTTTTTTTCTGCCCGCCTTTAATGATTAGTCTTGCGTGTAATGGTTTGTGATAAAAGAAAAAAAAAGGTATTTAAGTTATCATCGAGAGATTATATCTTTACAAATTTAAGTCTCCATTTACGCCATAAGAATAACTAGTTCTAGTTATTTTTATCTTATTAATTTTGTAAAAGTAATGTTAAACTTACAAATAAATATGAATATGTTGATTCGCTTAGCTTCTCGTTGATATAAAACGATATCCTATTACTTAATATTGTTTTCTACTTTTTAGTTCGGTGTCCGGTTTTATTGCGTGTTATTTTAATATCTTGAAGCATTATTTAACGTTAACAATTTACGAGTGGTAATCAGTGAAACTGCAACGAAAAGATTGTAGTGAGTGAACTATCTTTATTACCTACTTTTATTCAAAATCTTGGTCGACCAATAAAAGGCCCACATAACGGCCACCAAACCTACTCTAGTTGTAAAAATCTATTGAAAGTTCAGGTGGACATGTCCTTCCTTCCAAAACCTTCGTCAGTTTTCAAATTCATTCGTTTATCATGTCGTAAACACTTGGTACTTTATGAAACTAAAGCACTAAGCAGACAACGGCATATAAGATATTACAATAAGGTTCAAAATAGTAAACCCTACTAGTCTACTAGGTAATACTAGTAATATAATTGTCAGTGACCCCGGTGCTAGCAAATGTCGACTTTAAGGTGGTGAACCCTTTTTTTACTCCGACCATACTTAAGTATATCGCATCCTGCAGGAAGATGCAAGCTAGGTAAAGCCTCCCTCAAGAAAGAACGACTGTCAAGGTTGTTGAAAGTTCAAATCAAGACATGATGAACTATTAAATTTGAAATAATGAATTATTAAATTTGCACTCGGCGCTTCTGCTATCGTTCACGCGTGGGTACAATCACCGACATAATTGTTTTAATTACAGACTTCTATATACATAATATTTGTTCCGTTTCTGTTTTATAAATTTATCATTTCTATCCGGTGTTATGATAAGGGCATGATATCTGTGCATTTATCTTCATACACTTCAAGGGCACCCCACCATTGTATTGTTTTGATTTCTTAAATCGATATCAAATCTTAGTTTACAAATAAAGCGAACGATCACAATATGTTCGCGCTTGGGATATTTGTGGGACAGATTATCATCGCACGATATTAATTTACCGTTATCTGTTGATTATTTAGATTCCCACGTCGGTGTGGAGCGTGTGTGCGCTGCGTATTGTTCCAATGCATTACTATGCTGACGTGAGTCTACTGCGCTCGAATAAAAAAGATAAACAATAAACCTCGTGACTGCTAAGATGTATTAATGTACTGCAACTCATGTGGTTGACGCGGTTCTTAATTTGTGACTTAATCATGAGAATCGCATGATGGTATGCTTATTTCTTTAAAAAAAAATGTACCCAAGATAGTATCGAATTCCGGATTGCAAACCTAGCACTTGTTAGCGAGACTGTTGGCGCTTTTTAATTGGTAATTTAAACACCTCACTCATTCTGTACGAGGTTAAGAACGATTTTTTTACCCTGTTTGTTTTTACCCTTAACCATATAACGAAGCTTATGTAGTTTATAGGACGTTTTAATGATTCACCTATCATAATTTATGTTATCATTTAACCATAAGTAAACCACATTATATTTATGATAGAAAGACCTATAAGAAAGCGGGCTCTCTTTACCTTAATTCGTTCTCCTAGGCGAATAACAATCGCAGTAATGCGACTCCTAACGAAATTAGTTCTTTTACCGCTGTCCGCGGAAAATAAGTCTAATAGAAAAATATATCTAAAAGCAATTAAAGAAATCTCTTGCGCTATTATTTTAATATAAAACACACTTTCTTTTTAATGTATGTACATTTCTAAAAGCGTAAAAATAATACCCTAATTATATAATCGTTACAAGCACGTTTGTTACGTAGTAGCGACCGTGAAAATTAATGAACCAACTATGAAAATATATAAAGCACTCCGCACGCAATCGTAAAGCAAGTAGTAAGTAAAACACGCATTTAAAGTTTCTGCATTGTTTTGTTATTAAAATAAAACCTTGTCTAATTAACTTAGTTATGCTAGTTTGTATTTCTTTTATGGGGCTAACTAGGGTATAAACAGATTTATTATATTATATATTTTAATATAATAAAGCTGAAGTTTGTTTGACCGCGCTAATCTTAGGAGCTACTATTCGAATTTGAGAAATTCTTCTTGCAATTGACAGCCCAATTATTGAGGAAGTTTAATGTCTATTGAACATCACACTATGACTCTTAGGAACAAAGCAGGAAGAGAACGTTATGAGAGAAGTATAAATAATATATTTTTCATTTTATTAATATAGATAAATAAACAATCTGATTTCGTCTAAATTAAAAGACGAGGCGGGTAAAACCGCGGGGCAGAGCTTATCCTTATTGTTTATGGAATAATCATGGACAGTTAGGTTTTTTTGTGAAGCGCTAAAAGAATTCACGAACCATCAACACGAGCTAATCTGCATATGCGGTGCAATTCTTTTAAGGGAAAGGTGGTAGCTCTTTTGAGCTGTTTCGTTCTATAGATGAGAGAAGAAGATGAAAGAGAGTATGCCTTTCATTATTTATTGAGCTCAGGAGAAGAGCAAAAATTTTAAATTACTCTCCGGTTTGACACTTGAATAAATTCCCTTTATCTCATTTTATAAGAGTTTATTCGCAGTTATTTATTTACATCACCTAAAAAGATTATTTTAAAAATACTTGTCTTTTGTGATTCGAACCCTCGTTACTCTTTGAAATGCCTTTATCCGCGCGATTGTCGTGGCATTGCCGTGTTGTGAAAATTATGACACCATCGAAGAATATTATCTTACGCATGTCTTTATTTCTCAACGTTATGAAAGAGTTGAAAGTCGATTCACTACATCGAAACAGCTCCAAATTGCTTTTGGACATTTAGATACCAATAATTTGTCGGTAAGTTGATTGAAAAGTGAAAGCCTATTTATAACCCACTTCAAGTATACTTTACCCTTACGGCGTAGACAGATATTAGTTGATAATTGATTTTCATGGAGCTTTTTTATAGTACAAGGGGGTAAACGATCAAAGGGCCTAATTGTAAGTGATCACTGCCGCCCATGAACATCCACGATATCAGAGGAACAGTAGATGCGCTAGTGATGCCGAATAAAAACGTTTTTTTTTCGATCCGTGAAATCGGGAGCCCGATACTCCCTATAAACATGGTTCATATTCAAACTCCCCGTACTGGATTATAGATCTGTGAGTTCGTATATTTAATAGCTTGGCTATCACGGTTGGTAGAAGTGGAATATGCTTTTAGCGAATTAACCCACAAACTTTCTAGACAGACATTGAGAAAAATAGTTTGTATGTTTGTGGCCTCTGTCTGAGGTACGACAGTATTTGGCGGGCAAGGAACCTACTTGAAATATTAGTATATATGCTTAACAAAATGATATTCAACCTATTGTGTACAATCATTATGTTACCATTATGCAGATTAAAACCAAGGTTTAAACCAGCCTAACGTTATTTATAGCAGCGATTAGCGTTATGTAACGTGATATAATTTGCACACGCTATTATATCATCGGCGTTGGAACGCGTCTTATTTGATTGTGGTTGAATCTGATATCGACACCATTCCTAAGAATTTTTTATGAACGTATTTCTAAACTAGGTATAATCAGATATTTAATGTTAACGACTCACTTGCAAATACTGCAAGTCGATTTTTTGATATATTTTTTCATTAGTGAATATGATAAGTCAAAAGATGAATTTCAACCAACGATCTTGTCTAATAGACCGTACCTCAAATCACCAGGATATTGGTGCTCTATAGTAAGTCCTGATAAATTCGGGTGGACAGCCTTCATTAATTGCTACTATATTTTATTTGTTTTAACCTATATTTAATACGTTTATAGCAAGGGAGCCGGCAATGCTAAACTTGTTTATCCTCGAGCGCCATGGGGCCTATTAGATTTTGAAGATTAGATGGGATAAAGAAAAAATAAGATTTTTACATTTACCGATGGGGAAAGGGTTTACAGTCTTTATTTACGATTTTTGTTACTTCGGCTCGTTGGAATTGTCACATTATCTTTTCACGTCCTTGAACTATTCTTTTAAAATAAAAATACCGCGCTTGAGGATGTCCAGGTGGCGGTTTTGCTTAAAAAGTTCGTGACCCCGTACTCTGCGTCACGCTCAAATCCACAGACTATTGAAATGCACACTTATTAGCATATAAACATCCTTAAGGTAGGGACCTTAATCCGACGAGCATTTGTAAAAATTTTTTTTTACTAATTTACCTAAGGCTGCCCTAAGCGTGCGGCTCTAGATGATTGGCTTGCGGTGGGAGGAGACTTAACGGGGTCCCCCCGATATGTAAGTCCGACGCGCTCGAGGATGTATAGAAACTCCCGCTTTGGCTCCCGTACTCAGTTTCACTGGTTTTCTATACCTTGTTAATTTGATCATATAGGCTGTCGCGTAAGGAACGGACTTTTTACAATGTTTGTAGCATTGAATGACGATTACGTTATCTTATTAAGTCAAAATTAATGAATCGTGCATTAAAATTATTTTATAACGAATATGGAATTGAGTTAATAACGTTCACCTTACTTGACAAAGCGTTAGGAAACGGCCTTCGTTATTAATGTCGTAACCTCACAAGTCGTTTGCGGCAATGCTACAACCGATTTGGGTAATTTGTAATGTAATCACTATGATTATTATGCAAGGCGGGTGGGCGTCGTGAGCATTAAGTTCCGGATTCGATGTCAACCATGAATGTAAAGAATAAGCTGTCACGGCCACTTAACACTAATGGTACAACAGTAATGGTAGAGGTAATTGGAGTCGTCGGAGGATCTTTTCACACGATCTTGTTTTGACTTGCGTGTTGGCAACTGGTGGTCATTACTAAGTCAATGATCCAGGCAAATATATTTTATGGCAACTTAAATATCAGCCTTATATAATAGATTTGTACATTGCTTAACTGATGGATTAGTATTAGCTTTGAGGATCTAGATACGATGGATCTTGGTGTTAAGCTACCATTATTAACCTGAAAAAAGTTAAGCGTTTTCATTCTTATTTAATAGTATAGTGATTGGTTATGTTTACTAGTGACGTCACTCCTGAATAACGGACGATGTCCTTGCGATATCGACTACGTTGTCCAGTCATTAACCTAAATATAATAATAAATGCATTAATGTTTTCTCCCATTAGCACGATGACCTTTATAGTTATCGAGTCATAATACCTTTACCACTAGAATGTGTAGAAAGCAACATTAAAAGTACCTACGTGACTATTGGTTCTATGTTAAGACTTACATGTAGGATCAGCCTTGGACCGGGAAAACACCTCGCTCATCACTCATTTGCGGGCAAAAATATTATGATTTAGATTCATTTTGTTTGTCCCAGAATTTAAACTTCATGTTCCATTTCAATCGAATCTGTTATACATATAATATTTTTCACGATTATAGAGATACAATCCCTATTTCTAAGCGTGGTCTAACGTTGTTGCGCGATAACATTTTTAAAATTTATTTTAACGCTTTGAAATAACGCATTAATGTTTTAGTACATGTTGAGATGTACTCTTCCCAGCTATATATCCCAGATGGTGGTGTGGTCAGCTTTCTTAACTTTTCTCCTTAACTTCGCGATAAACGATGTAATTATAGATATCGGAGCAAGTAATTTTATTCTATGACGTTTGCCGTTTGTCGATTTCATAGCGTTGTCCGTGAAAAATAGCTGACATCGCTTCCGTTCTTATTCGCAAAGGTGAAATGTATAGTTCTATTAATACCGCGAGCGGAGGGTGTGCGCTGAACTCTGACACCCACGTAAATAGATTAACTGTGCCGTACCTAACGCATCGATTTCTTTATACTACATTTGATTATCCACTCGTGCCTATGAGGATATCTAATTTGCTATCGAAAGCTTCGAATTAAAGTCAAATCAAGATACTTTTGAAATATGTACTTGTGAATTAAAATATTTATTGAATTCACTATATTTTTCTCTAAAAACATGCTCAAGTTGGTTTGTGTTGTTGGTGAGAGACCAAAATTTCTCTGACTCTGACTCCAAAATTTTCATCCCAAGTTAAAATTTTAAATCTCAAATAGTGACAAAGGGATGAATATACGTATATATTTGTACCCATAAACAGAATATTATTGTGGTAAAGAAAAATATCACAAATTTTGCACTGCTACTTTGTCTGGTTTGGAACAATATTATTAGATAACTGGGTTTATTAATTGATTGTTATGTATTCATGATTTAAGTGTCTGAAATCGCGCTTTTTTGAAATATTTTATGAAAAGGTAAAAATGACTAGTTTTATAGATAAATGGAGAGACAGAAACGGGATTTGTCGCGTTTAATTTACATTTACACTAGCTGACCTGGAAAACTTTGTTCTAACTTGGAATTAATTTTTGTTATATAACTCTATTAGCTTTATTAATTCCTGGATTAACCCATCCAACCGAGAGAGCACCCGTCATCGGTGTGAGACCCGCGCTTGAATTTATTCTGTATTAATTTGAACTAAATCGGTGTTGATCTTTTTAACAGTTTGTTCTTGAAGTCTTATGATTCTATGCTTGGTTTTTAAGATTTTATTATGTAAATCGATGAATCCAAAGCAAATGATAGATATCTTCCCTAGTCTAGGGGGCAATTTAGGGATCATCTCGATTACTTGACTGCAGCGCCATAACATAGCCGAAGTTTTTCGTTAATAGTAGTTTGTTAAGGCCAAGTTTTTAAATAATGTAACTTTTTTAAATTCTCAGTATAAAGTTGCCTTATTCTGGATGCTTACAATCAAACTTCTATATTCTTGTGTACTGTGCTGCTATCTTTTATAGGCTTGCAAATTAAATTAATTCTGCTTCAAGACAAGTCACCAAGTCGCTAAGGTTTTATTTGTATACATAAAAACTTTATTAACTTAAATGTTCTTAAATTGATGATGCTCATTATAGAATCTACTATAAATTGCTTTTACTAGAGGATCTAATCGTTTTATTGTAAATGTTTTGGAGCTATAATAGTAAACTCAAAACCATATTAGATATAGCTTCTTGACTTTCACTCAGTACATAGCAATTTGGCAGCCACAACTGTTACTGAATTAGTGCCAGTCGTCTATATAGATAACATAACTTGTTCACGTATCAAGAAACATATTGATATTTATATAAATAAATGTACAATACTTTTTAAAATTATTGTTACCTCTTTTTCCGCACAGTTGGTGGCGGATGTGTTGCAAACATTATTGGAACGAATTCCGTTTCAGAATTTAACCAATAGCTCTTGTGGGAACTATATTTAAATTAAGTTTACTACTTTCTTATTTCTTAAGACAAATACAACCGTTACGTACATACATACTCTTATTCTTTTCGCGTAACGAATTGTCAGAGTTCTTTGTTTAAGATAGCCACAATAATGTAGTAACTACTTGGGTGCATGGTTATTAAACATTTTATGTATCAGCGTAAAGGGCAACGTAAAATGTATTTTTGGCTGGTGTGTTGTACCTCTAGAAACCTTTACTTACCGTAATCCATCAAAAGTTAATTGGCTTAAAGTCTATAATAGTTTTTACCTACCATTAGTATATTTTTGATCGATGAGAGATATATGATGATACCAAAATTTGAATTGGAAACTTGAACGAAAGTTTGTAATTGATACGCCA
>JWHW01031135.1:49739-73103 GCA_000931545.1 Papilio glaucus | reverse complement strand
TAGGCTGTAGTTACACGTGACGCGTGTTCTCCTGGCTATAGATAGTTATTGCTATCCGTGCGAAGTCGTGACGGGTCGCTTATATAGTTTCAAAATATGTAACAAAAAAGTATATTTTTCACGGTGGCAATAAGTGATACATTTATGAATTCATGGAATAATGCCTCATCCAATGCCAATTAACAGTGGTAGAGCCCGCAACAACATCCGTTGCACGAACTGGCCGGCTCGACCGGTGAAATATCACGACCTCACAGAAGACAGGCGTGAAGTAGAGTATTCTGCGTTTCGCTTGATGAGTGTGGTACCGGAGCCCTAATTCTGGTCCTCTTCACCTTCGCATCTTTTGTTATTAAGAAAAGGATGGGAAGGGGAAGAGGACTTGACAGTGTAGGGGATGAATACGAAAAGGAAATAACTATTTTATGTTTTTCCCTTCCTCTGACTTTTAAAGGTAGGCGACGCATCTGCAACTGATTAGCTTGTTGCAGATGTCTATGGGTAGCGATCACTTGGTTATCGGGTGAACCGCTTGCTCGTTTGCCACCTTCTGCTATAAAAAAAAATCTTATTTTGAACCTATGCAACATTATATTTGTCTTTGTCACTTCATGGATTGCACTCACAATGCTCGTAGATTAAGATTAGCACCCGTACGATTATGATTCAAGGATTTTTCTATACGGCACCTATGGTGCCCTACTTCTACTCCTAATGGGACGTTGAGTAATGGAACTAGGGCTGCAGAAAAGCATGTATTAAGGCTAACTACCGTCACTAATAGTGTCCGAACAACGTTCTATTTTAGTTGATTTATCGATCGATGATTTTGAAATAGGATTTGACATCATTTTCTTCTTTTGACTTCTTTTCTAGTATATGTATATGTGTTTTTCTTATCATAACACGTTTATAATTGCTGTTACAATTAGTTTGCTATGTCGCATTTGATATCGTTGTATTTAATAGACTGAATAATTAAAAAAACAGCACAAAGTAATTACCTTGAATTATTCATAGATTCCAACAGTACTATACAGCATTTTTATAACTGCCACGTTTAAGTTAAAATTGTGGTTGTTATATCAAGCAAATATTCGGGTTATAAATTGTTTATTGTAACTGACAAAATACCTATCGTATAGTTTTTTTTTTTAAATTATCCAATGAACAATTAGAAGAACTGATAGGTTTGGTTTAGTCAGTGTGATTTTGGACATAAATTAAGTGCAAGGAATTCTCGATACTTGGCGGTTCATCCTCACTTACATTGGAGACCTTAATGTTCTTCAGTCTGTAGTCCTCCAATGTAACATACGCAAGAGTACAAATGTAGTCAAAAGATGGAGTCAATGTAATCAAGAAATCTATGAGTATCTTTTGGGATGGGTATATGACAATATTACTCTGCATATAATCCGCCATCGCTTTTTACGTTTATACTGAATATTTGTTTACTAAGTCTGATACGTTGTGCCATGAATTTAATTTACATTACAATTAATTGTCACAATATCTACCCCTAAACTTTTTAAAAGGATGCTTTTTAAAATGAGGGTACGACGAATGTATCGTCAACTGTATCCTTAGTGATCGTGACAATGAAGTGTACCGCTGAGCTTGTAGATATGGAAAGATAATTTGTCATGTGTGCACGATGATATGGATCCCTGTTGTCGCCTTACAATCATTGTGCTAACTGCTCGTTTGCTAAACAGAAAGTTGTAAAGTGTTGAAACAATATAAGGCGCGTGTCACACAAAAGGCTCGCACAGAAGTGACAGCATGCTATATTTTATGCTAAAATGACTACATATTCTATGTTGGATACGTTTATAATAGAAAAAGTGTTCTATACTTCTTATAACATTTGCCGATATAAATCAGACCAAAGAATATGAAAAATACAGAAAATGATTTAAGCGGTTTTTGCTTACCTAACCTTTTATTTACCGAAGGATTTTATTTTCATTCGCGACACCAACCTTTTAAACACCTAATAATCTTGTACTAATCTAGACTTGCCATGTAATGAGTTTTATATTCTCTATTTCGAAACAGCTAAGATATTATAAATTGTATTGTTACAGTCCAATTATTTATAACGGATGATGTCGTATTTCAGAGATGTGATAGAACCAATGCCCCTCTCAATAAATTGTTTTCCCCAAGAATTAAAACTTCGAAGCAAATTTACAATGCGGTATGCTTTCACATTAATTTTATTGACACGTTTCAAGTAGAGTATATTTAGATTTCACGTAGATTATTTGTAGGTTAATAGTAAGTGATTCAGGTGTAATATTAAATCTAGATTATAATAAAGATTATTTAATATAATGAATCAACTTCCTAGATTGTATCAAAAACTAGTTTTATTTCAACAGTATCGTACAAAGTACCAATATTTTTCGCAACTATCGATGAACGTGTAAACGCTGTGTCGAAGCACACATGCGCCAGCGCTCGTGTTTATACCCATTACAATTACGAGTATGACTAGCCCGTCTTCATGAGATCATTTTATGTAAAACCGATTGATTCATTCATTTGTTCCACATTAAAAATTGCAGAAATCCCTTGCAGTAAACTTAACACGTGAGTTCAGTAAGAATAAATCAATACAGTAAATAATTGTGCTGTTTGTTGTTTCTAAGAAGAATATTTTCTCTGAAAGAAGCGTACAACATTTTGCTCTAAGATTTTGCAAACATTTGAAGCAGGTTGAAGATTGTGCTTGAAGGTAGTTCTATTTCGTAGACCGTAACCATCGATTATAAAAGGAATGTCTGTGAAAAATTCACGGCTTCCCTAAAATACATTTAACTTTAAATCGTTGATTATTTTAGACTATTAGATAATATCTCAGCTATCTGATAAGACGAAGCTTTCGAACATAGGTTGAGAGAATTCGACTCTAGAGCTGGGCGCTTCTCAAAGCATAATTGTTCAAAAATTGTTTGCAGGCCGAAATGAAGTTTGCCTGAGAAGTTTTGGAATCGATTTTCATTACACTATCATCTATCTATCTCACGTCGAAACAAGGAAATGAATGATTTTCATATTTTTTGGATCGATTTTTGTTCAGCCGATCAACAACGCGGACTTCGTGGTGCCGGTGGAAATCGATGGCGCGGTGCACCAGGTGTACGTGCTGAAGCGGCCGCACGTCGACGAGTTCCTGCGCCGGTGCGGCGAGCTTTACGAGTGCGTGCTCTTCACCGCCTCGCTGGCCAAGTACGCGGACCCCGTCGCCGATCTGCTCGATAGGTGAGTCACGGATCAAAGTTTAACTGTTCAACGGGAATAGTGTCGTAAAATTGTTATAGTTTTAATTAACGGTAATATTTAACGAAAATCAGGTTCGAAGGACCATAAACAAGGATTACTTTCCCTCGATGAAATTTAATTATTACTGCACCACATTTATTTTACACAACTTTTACTTTTAATTAGAGCACATTTTCTAATTTACTGGACTGGATGTACTGTTGGAAATACGGATGATTTCCAAACTACTATTGATCCCCATTGTGTCCACGTACCTATGCGATACATTTGACGAGAAATATTGAGAAATAGACTATTCTTGCAATTCTAGTAGTTAAATATGACAATCCAAATGTGAATACTGCGCGTAGTAACATGAACCCTTATCATGGCCGGCATTACGGTGTGCATCCTAGTTAGAGTAACGAAGAATAAGCGCGTATTAATGCGGTCACGTGCCGCGAGTGACGTCACCTCGAAGACACTCGCCGCAGTAATAGTAACGTGAGAAAGGACCACCCATTGTTGAGGACTTATTGTCCTTATATAAACATTTCTTTATATCTAATGAGTGACATGTTGAAAACAGACATTAGCCAATTTTACTTTGCACGTGTGTGAATTTTTATATGCCATAAATCATCCGGAAGAACAACTCTTTCACGTGGCAGCAAATATCAATTTAATTATTAACAGCCGAGAGACTTCCTCTACGGGACGCATGACCTCCCCGAGGAACTCTACATTGATCGGTCCCCAGGCTAGCATAACAATGTGGTGCGACATATTGTCTCGTCAGTCCAATAAACTAATTAATGCAGCGACCTTCAAGCCGTAAGGCGGTAAAGACTGGACCAGAGATTCCCAAACTGTGGGTCGCAACCAGCGCATATTGAGTGGGCCCTAATGTAGGATGTGACCGACCTAGCAAACAGTCGGACGGTCACCGGCTGATGTCTGGACAGCAGTATTATGTTATATCCGCCCCTTTTTATAGGACAGCCAAGAGGTATCCTGGGAGGATTGAATTTTTTTGTTGATGGGTCGGAATCCTGACTGGGTTGGACCGACCTTGGACTTTGGGAACCACTGGACTAGACGGTCTTCTATTACCGGTGTATAAATTAAACGTAGTCCAGGATCGTGTTTCATGATAATCTTCAAGCACAGAAAGGATAAATCTTTAAAACGCTTATATAGTAAGCAAACAAATAATTAACTTGGTCAAGCAAGCAATATACAATTACGTACATTTATGAACGCAGTCATGATACGCTTTTACGGCGCGTCCATAGAAGCATGCAATGGTCGATATGATTAATGGTATGAAGGTTACACACACAAGGAGATAGGAATATAATTTTCAGTTTATATTTCAAGGCCGCCTCTCTCAAAGGTACACACACGTGTTTTGTCGATTATGTGACTTATTGCACGTTCAATAATTGTATTACAACTTGCTTGCTAACAAATTGTATCCATTTTTCCTGTACCATCTATACTAGAACGTGGCAGATGAAACAAAAAGAATAAAATTATACTTAATTAATATGACAACAAGGTTCAAAATAGTAAACACATTAGTCAATATCAAATACAACACATTAGTCAATCAAATATGTTGTATTTAATTGTCAGTGTGTATAACGACTTTAAGGTGACGAACTTTTTTTACCCCGACTAAACATTGTGTGTTCCAGATGGGGCGTGTTCCGCGCGCGTTTGTTCCGCGACAGCTGCGTGTTCCACCGCGGCAACTATGTGAAAGACCTCAACAGCCTCGGCCGCGACCTGCGGCGCGTCGTCATCGTCGACAACTCGCCAGCCTCGTACATCTTCCATCCGGATAATGCTGTTAGTAATTTGTGAATCTTGTTAGATTCCTTGTATTTTTATAAGATAGGGAAAGTAGACTAACTGCAGGTCGCCTATACTTTGTTAAAAATGCTTGATTAAAATGACAATTTTCAAACTGACGTGACTAGGGCTGGATGACTGATCAACCGGTTGTAGTGATTATTTTGACACAATTATCTATTATGCTCTCATCGCTAAGAGTTGCGCAATGTGACATGTGCACTATTCAAGTGGGTTAAAAAGTTAATCAAGCTATTTTTAACAAACTATAATGTTAAGTGTAGTCATTACATATTCCGATTTTTTTATTTAATTGCTCAAACTAATTTAATGCTTTTTACCCTAAATTTATTTCCAGTTGGCCTGATGAAAAATATACTCTATAATCGAATAAATATAATCTCTAAACAAATCTGGATCAAAATTATGACATTTAAGATATATAATTGTGTATTATGTGAACCTAAAAAATTGATGACATTCAAGATATAGTAATTGTACTATGTAAATGTTAATAAATAAGTACATATTTGATTTCATCTGTTACCTTACAGGTACCTGTCGCGTCCTGGTTCGACGACATGACAGATTCAGAACTATTAGACCTCATACCGTTCTTCGAGAAGCTGAGCAAAGTTGACAGTGTGTATACAGTGCTACGCAACTCCAATCACCCGTACAACCCAGCGCAGGGCAGCCCGCCGCCCGCATAGCCGCGCCCCACGCGCCCCGCCATCGCCCGCCGAGACGCACGCGCGCCTAGTACTGTGGGGCGGGGCTACACGGGCGCGGAGGCGGGGCTGCGTACGAGCACGCATCCGTCCCTCGAGTTGCACGAAACATTCGCCATCCGCGAGACCCGCGTGTACAGTGACTCGTACGTGTATCGAGAGCTACCTTGTATACACGAGGTCCGCG
This sequence comes from Papilio glaucus, assembly GCA_000931545.1. NCBI lineage: Eukaryota > Metazoa > Arthropoda > Insecta > Lepidoptera > Papilionidae > Papilio > Papilio glaucus. Next base: position 67,058 of record JWHW01031135.1, on the reverse strand, counting down.
AGACGCGCCTCGCCACGCCGCGCGCCCGCCCGACCGACCCGACCCCGCGACCCGCGAACCCGCTCACCGTCTTTCTTGAGACTATCGTTAAGAGAGGAGCGAACTTCGTATTAAGTGCCAATTTTGCCTTCTGGATAGTAAGGACGTTATTTGTACCTATTATACATTTTAGGTATTTCTTAGTGCGTAAGTGGTCCGTATGATGGATTTGTATTTTTTTTATTATTATTTAACTTATCCCTCTTCTCGCTGTCAAGCTTGCAGTTAGCGGTATGTGCGTTCGTTTATATTATCAAGTAATATCAATGTTTCTAATTTAAAGAGTAAAATATCGATGTTTTAGTCATACGTATATCTTATTAATCGATAAGTGTCGATCGATTTCGTGTTTTTATATCGCGCTTGGGATCAAATATAAGTCAGGGAAATATGCGGTCGATAAATCCTTGAGCGATCGCCTCGTGTCCACTAGGGATGATCGATGTTATTGTATGCAACAGTCGATGCGATGTCGCGATAGCGCGTCATGAATTGATGTCAATTGTTTTTTGTACAAAAAATAAATTGGCATGTATACGAAAAGCATTGAGAATATCCAACGCAAATTTCGCCGAACATATTCATGATATTCAGGTAACAATGCTTGATGCAACGTAATATCGATATTATATCAGGACACCATTGCTCATCCCTAGTTCCCATTTTTATATAGTTTTGCGTTTTAACAATTACTAATCGACTTGACTTAAAGTGATTACGAATTTTTAAATTCGACTGGGATTTTACTCTTAGTATCCACCACTATATAGAGGTGTAAATATATTTATATTATAAGCGAAAGTGAAAAAAATATCTGTAAAGAAAAATCGTATCGGAATAAAACTATTTCGTGCGTGGGAATGTCATATTATTTTTTTTAACAAATATGACAGCATAGGGAATACATATGAATTTAGTTTATAATTAGTGCCTGATTCGATTGACTGTATGTATTATATATATTGTATAAACATATTATGAAGTTATTGAAGAGCTTGTTGCCATTTTACACCATAGTTGCATTATCCATTATATGGAGTGAGTTGTTTAAACTTATCCATACGTTATTACATCATCTGTTGGCCATATTTTTTTATAATATATTTGTGTAAATATATATCAGGCATGTAAAATCGAAACTAGCGACATCTTTTTTTTCCTACAGTTGGAAACATGTTTCTAATATGTTTTCTACAGTTGGTAACATGTTTCCAACGAAATAGATATCAATTTGGAAAAAATGGATGTTTATGGTTTTGCATTCTATATACTGATTTTTTTCATTTACTTACTATTCGTCGTAAATGAAGATTAAATAAATAGAAACATATTGTGACAGAACTTAAAACTTGTGTTTTATTAGATCGTTCATTTTGATATTTTTGTTTTAAAATATTTGTTTATTACATCCAACATTTACGAAACATGTTTAAATCATATTTTGTTGTAAACATGTTTGAAACAAAATGTAAGTTTTGCTTTTTTTGATGACTTATTCAAATTAACATTTTTATATGTATAAAATTTATATGATTTATATTACATTTTATTGTATGTTAATTTTTAACATTATAATGGTGACAATAAGAATCCGCATTCTTATTCTAACGTCAGTTATACTGCAAATCCCAAAGAACATTTTTTGTGTGAAAAAATATGCATTTCAAAAGCAGTACAAATCATATCTTGTTCCTAACAAAATTAAGAGGGTCTAATAAGATTGTAGTTCCTACTGAAGTATTGGAATGTTTTTGGGGTTTGCAGACAAGATAAACATATCTGAAATATCTGATTTTTTTTTTATTTTTATACTTTAACAAGAAATCCGTATTTTCAAAAAAACGTTTACTTGCGTTAAAAATTAAAGCAACAACGATCTTGAAGTTGGAACGCTTTCCGACATTTATATCCCCACAGTATTACCTAGTTGTATATTAGATGACTTAATATTGTAACTTCGAAGGGAATTAACTTTTTTAAAAAATATTTTTTACACTTGACATCATTTAAATAAGGAGATTAGACAAAAAAGATTTTATGTGTGCCCCATTAAAATTGCTTTTTAAAGTAAATAAAAAAAAGGCGAAAGCAATTCAGCACGTCATAAAGAACTATGCGGCTATATAACGGGCGAATACGTTTTTTATTACAACGTCTTTGTATTAGATACTGATATATGGTATTACAGCTTAACCCTCGCGAGTAACAATATACAGTTAGAGCGGGGACACACTAGGCGTTTTAAGTATAACAGTTCCATACATTCACACACATACATATTAGAGTTGTAAACCTCGCCTCCGCCTGAGCATTTTTAATTAACAGTACAAATAGAGCTTCTAAATGAAAGTATATTTTGAATAAGGAATTTTGAGACTTTTTATTTCTTCGTCTTTAAAATCAAGAAATAATCTGTTGTTCACATCCACTTGTACCTTCGCTTCCATTAAGATCTACGTAACAACCGTAGTCCATACGTGCGCGTCACGCGCGCGTTTACATTTCCACCGATATATACGATTGTACGGTACCCGATGGTTCGTAAAACTATGTTAGTGACCGCTAACCATAGGCATCTGAAAAAAGGTAATGAGGTGCAGTTGCATTGTCTACATTTGATTACCAAGAAAAAGGATAACTTTTCCCTATACATCCCCTCCCCGTCCTAATGGAAAAGCGAAGAGATATGCGAGCTTAACGCCTAATGTGTACCCGCTGTTATAATAGTTATTTATAGTAGGTATATGCTGAATAAAATCCCACCTGATGTTAAATTTGTGAGGTACAAATAGCCTAGTTGTTATAATCGGACGGAAACTTTGACACTGTAATCTTATATGCTGTTTGCTCCCTTTTTTACTTAATAAAAAATATACTTCATACTATTTTAATGTATTTTTGGACCTTGTGAATATTTGTGAAATGTGACGCCACATTCGCGATCAGTTCCTCGGTTAAATAAGAAAGCAAAAAAAAAGCGCAAAATTCAAAATTGTAATCGATCTACGATTTCGAGTTATAATCGAATAGAGATTCGATTAATTAGATAATATAAAATGGTGCTTTCAGTATTAGTTGATTAAGTGATTGGAAAAATTTGACTGTAATGACTTTAAGCATTCGTAACGCACATTCGGCTCTGTGTTCGACTTACACGACTTCTATACATACAAAAAAAAACAGCGGGCAGTGGCTCCGATTTTTTGTTTTTTTTTTTTTTAGAAAAAAAAACGATTGATTCTGCGGAATATACAATTTATTTTTTAATTATCTTTGGCTAATCATAAGCCATGTATTTATTGTTTGTTGCTTAGCGAAAAGGTTTTTATTGTTTACTTTTTTCCTTTATGATAAAAAATCAATCTATTGTCGTTTCTATGGCGGATGTGTATATAAGATTTTTTTATTAACTTAAAATCTGATAACTCATTTTTTTTTTGTAAAATCACGATTTTTTTATAGACGAAATTATTTTCGTAATGTACATGTTAGTTTGTTATTTAGTGACTATGCCGGTGTGTATATAACCTCTACATATAGTTACTAGATATACAATACGGCTAGTTTATAGAGGTATATAAGGCGTAAGGTATGCTATATGTTTCAATCTGTAATCCATTTCTTGAACACTATGCACAGTTTATATTAAAATGTCATGTGTACTAATATAACAGATACGAAATTTAAAATATATTAAATAGGTCAATTACCCACATTGCACTACACGGTACAAATTGTCAGTCATAACGTTTCTCACATATATATAAATGCACTCGTGTCTGTTAGTACATTCAGCGGCAAATATATGTTAACGTACAACTGAAAACATTAGTTGATTGGCGCAAAAATATATGTACAGAGTTGAATCATTAAATTGTAAGGGAATTTTCAAAAGTAGCTAGAACGTTTGAGGAAAGGACAAAGTAGCATGTGTTGATTTTTAAACGTTTTTGGGATGATTTTAAAACAGAATAATTGAATACGCTTACATATATTCGACGCTGACTGTACGTAAGTCGCTTTTGAACTTATGTCCAATACATATCGCGTGGTGTTTCGTTTGTTAAAGGCTCACGTGGATTGCGGTGACGTAGGGTTATCGAAAGTTTCAAACATAAGCGGCATTTATTTATAAGCATTAACAACTGAAGTCTGCTCGTTTTGATGTGAGTTTTTGTTGTTGGACACTGTTTTGAAGTAATCTATGATGAAATAACGTTGGCTTCAAAGATATTGCTAAATATTTGTGTCGAAAAGTTATGAATTCTATTTACGCCTTACCATTTTTCCCAAAAAATATTTTTATATAAATTATTGTTTGCTTTTTTTATCGGAATGGCAATACAGATAACGTAGAGCCACTACAATCGTGTTATTTTAATGCAGTGAGCATAAGTAAAGACAATTCACGATTCGACAAGGATCGATTTATTTTTTATTTACACAAAATGTCATGTCGAAGCGAGCAGGCTGTAAACATAGAACGTTATAGTAATTTATATGTTGATTTCTCTAGTTGTAAGCGTTCAGACTAATTAGTGAATACCTCCCTGTGAATTATTCTTTTGTAATAATTTCTAACCTTTTAATTATTGTAAAATGTATCGACACCGGAATCGTCCATCGTATGTTATTATTAAGTATCTTAAATATTGTTAATTTGATTTGAATTCTTGCAATAAAATTTGATTGATATTTTGCTAATAATGTCTTATTTTGTAAAAAAATCATATAAAAATTATTTTATATCATAACAGATAACTAGAGTTGTTGTATAGTTGATTTCGATATATGTTTTCTTTTGTATTAAATATAAATGTAATTTAATTGATAATGTTAAGGTATATTTTTATGGAAAACGATTAACGCAATAACCTTTGTTATAATGTATTTTGACTTTTGCACTAAGGATTTTTTATAATGAAATATGGCAACTTGATTTCTTTATTTGGTGCTTTCGGGAATTAAATTATAGGAGCGCTGGCGTTAAAAAACACCCTTTTAATAGCATCTCAATCAGATATTTTCTCGTGTGAAATCTGAAAATGTCAAATTTGAGAACCCGTGTGGACGCCAACACTCTCGCATTCTCCAGATGTAGCGCGCAGAGGCAGAAGTTTACTGTTTGATATCATTAAGTTTGAAAACATTTGCCATTTAAACATTAGTTGCCATGTTAACATTAAAATTTAAATAATCCATGCTAATCTCTTCGAGTCTAGTTCAGCGCCCCCTCCACCCACTTCCCTCCGGTTCAGTGTTAATTTGCTTGTGAACTAAGTACAAATCCGCAACCGCATTGCAGAGCAGAGAAGCGAACAACAACTTATTGTCAGATAGTCAGCATTTTAATTTAGCATTGTCGTGTGTTTGTGCATGAGATGTATCACGTATCTGTAACGACATAACAGTGGTTCTTGCCTTTAGATTAAATAAAAAAAAGAAAATACTCCCCATTTTTTTATACTTGACCAAATCTGGCAACACCCGCCCTTTCATTTTTCTTGTCGATGCATTAAACGTATTAATCTATGATATTTTACATTCTTTGGGTTTTTAAATTATAAAAAAAAATGTTACTAATTCTGTATAATACTAATTCTTCGGTGTAATTTTCAATAAATTGTTCGCTTAACAGTGCAATTGTCAGTTGGTAATAAAATTGTTGTGTTCTAAAATGATGTCGTTTATTAAATTTTATTCTATTTAACAATGAATTGAATAACAATAACTAGATGTTCGCACATTGTAGATATATTGTACAGCATTACAGGACGGTATTATGAATATTATGTACAGTCAACGTCAGATAGATGATCCATCAGTGAAAATACGAAGTGCATTCTAATTCTATATGTAACAGTGCTGTATGTAACAGCCAATACGGAAAAATCTAAAATACAAATTGTATTTTAATTAGTTTTTAAATTTCAGTATTGTTACAGTATTCATTATAAACTACATTTCCTGATAATATTTATTCCATACGATCTGCTTGATGCATCAAAAGCCTTAAGATAAAAATTTTATATGCGTCAAAGTTTTACCTCCATATGATTTAAAAAAAATTAATTTATTCGACTATGAGTTCCCATACGTATTAGTAACAACTATTTTGAATGTTATACGATTTTAACTTGGGACTTTTACAAATCAAATTCAGCCTTTTGTAAATCGAATTCTGACTTTCATTTGAAATTCGACTTTTTGCCAATTGAATTCAGACGTTTACCTTATGATGTCTTGAAAGTTTTTATATTTACTAATTAAATCCCATAAACCGAATCGTAAGTTTATCATCTATCTGACGCTTATTGTACTTCAGAGACTAGAGAAGTGAGAGGACTATAATAATTATATTTATGGTGTGACATAGCCATGGACTAGAGGGATCGTGCGAGCTAGGTAACATTTACCTAAACACGAAATTTATATAACGGTGTACATTTTTGATATCATGTTGTACAAAAGAGACATTTGGTATGTTATTTTATAGGAATGAAATAAATAGCCTTAATAACATTTTCGCTGTGTATTATTTTTTGTTTTTTAGAAATTATGATCATTTATTAAAAAAATAGTTTACGCTTTTTATTCATAAATAAAAGAATGTTTTTACTATTAGACAACTTTATTAAATGTATTTGTACACACAAATATGACGAGAAAATATAGATATTACAAATTAAGCAACACTACCTACAATGATATGGTATGGTACTCGTTAACAATGCCTTACTCTATGGTCGAAAATTTTAAAATTAAACATTTGTCTATGTACATAATTATTCTTTGGTGTTGCCGTACATGGACATATGTTTTACATTTTGTAACATTTTACATCCAAGATTAACATTGGATGAAATTTTAAATCTATATCAACGGTTTGTACTGTAGAATTAAAGTTTTATATTAATAGGGCATCCCTCTTAGATATTCTTCGAATCATTTTAACTGTGTGGAGTCTGAGGTTACACAAATTTTCGGCAGAGTACAGCAAACACTCGGCTATGGAACTTTCGATTTCGACAAATATTACCTTATCAATATAATAGGCCTAAATATTGCTTTTTCTTTGCACAAAACGAACACGACTTAAAATCTAATCCTTATAAGCAACAATTATATCACACGAAATTAATTAAAGCGTATTTAAATTGAACATGGCGCATTACATTATGTTATTGAGAAAAAAATAAAAACTATAATACTTTTCATAATAAAAAATATTTTATCTTCTCTAAAAATCATAACTAATTTGAGATTTGATATTTTATTAATCATTTCATGAATAAAACATAACAATAGTGTTGCAAAAAATGAAATATAATATTTACAAAAAAATATTCGATTTTGTATAAATAAAAGATATTTGAGATGAAAAAATAAAATAAAGTATGTCATAAATTTCGAATAATTGTAAGAAGGTGAAAACGAAGAAAAGACAATATTCGTTCAATGTTAAAGCGAAAAACGAAATCCAAACATCATAAAGGAGGACTACCAAAATGGCAATTACAATTTCAAAGGGAAAATGTAACTTTTATCTAGAAAACATCGATTTAGGAAATAACGCGTAAGCAGAAATTGCGAGGGCACCCAAGATGTGGGGAAAGGAAGTGAAACAAAGACAAAATCAAAGGTCAATATTACCAACATTTAATGCTGGCAAATTTACTGTTAATGCTTTTGATCATAGTTTATTTCAAAAATACTCATACATTAGACAAAAACCACACAAAAACATATCCCTTTCGATTTTAACATACATTGAGTATTAATGTTTGGATATAACGGTGGGTCTTAAATTCTAAACATAAAAACAAAAGCAGCCACGAAAACACACGTTTTGTATAAAGTTTAACGACAGCTTTACGAAAACTATTAACTAATAAAACAAAACAATTTGATGATTTTTGGCACATTCAACATAAAGCATTAGAAGATTACATTATTAACTGAACTAATTAACAATCATGTTTAAAATACATTCTATTAGTACTCATAAAACTATATACTTAATTATTTTTCTTCACTACTATACTTTCCCTAGCAACACGCCCCAGATTAGCTTGGAGATAGAAAGACTAAAAAATATAGGTTATTTGCTTATAGAAGAGCTTTATATTAGTGAAAGAAATTTAAAAATCGGTTCAGAGGCGTTCGGGTTTATCCGGAACAAACAATCAAATCTTTTCTCCATATAACACTAGTAACAATTAGTAACCGGTTTAAACTGGTATATAGTTTTATTAGTACCGGAATACGCAACGAAAGAAATAGACATCAGAACATAAATAACTTTCCATAATAATTTATTTCTTATCTAAAGAGAAATAACTTTCTACTGCTAAAATCTATATTAAAGGAATGGCTCTGAAACATTACTCATTATTATAATATTTAATATATAATTTCCTTATAATAAACGGACCTTATTATATTAAACTAAAATTAAAACATCTTATTAAAAAAATAATTATTGTTGTATATACGACATATAAAACAAATCCACAATCCTTTAAAACTTTAATACGGAAAGTACTATTGGTATAAACACATAAAGGATTTTATGTGTCATATACGTATTGAGAGATCATTTACTTTAAATTCCTTGATGATTATGCAAGTTACTAGTTGATGGACATCTTCTCTTGAAGTATTTGGAAGTAACAAGCCTGTAAACAAGTTATTATATTTATTAATTATGTTGATTTTTTTTATATGTTTATCTACATAATGTATGTACTTAGATAAAAATATAATCTATTGATGTTTCCATTTCGGGTGTTTCAATATTTTAATTAGTGCTTATTATACAATCTTTCTTCAGCACATATTCACTCTATTAATTTTGCTATTTGTCGAAATAATTAAAGATAGGAGATATGGCTCTGTGTCACTAATATGACCGATAGACGTTCTTCTAGGTCTAGGGCATCCCCTACATACAGTTTAGCATAAATTTGTTATGTCACTCTCTCTTTATTCATCTTTTCAACATATCCAAATCACCGAAGCAAACAAAAACTCAGAATACCAGATAAATTTTCCGAAAAAACGTGTTTATAGATAAGTAAAACGTAGATTAATGCTAGCCATACCTTCAGCGTGGTGAACATGAGCCCTAGTTCCCCGCACTGCGCGCCCGGCTCGAGGAAGTCCTCCACAAAGTGCAACTCGGAGCCGAGCTGCAGGATGCGCGCGCGCACCACCACCCACTGGAACACCGGGAACAGCTCGTCCATACCCCACAGGTAGCTAGACCCTGTCATATTGACACATTTCTTAGATTATTGAAGAATTCTACAGAACTAGCTGTTGCCCGCGGCTTCGCAGGCATTCTTTTCTCATTTTCCACGCTGGAAACTTGATTCCGCCTATAAATATACTTCGAATTATAGAAAACATGTATTAAAAAGTTGTTATTGTCAAAACATATCATAACTATGACATCCAATATATAATTATATGTAATAATTGTATGTAACCCATGTTATTTTCAGTACTTCTGACAATGTGTGTGAAAAATTTCAAGATCGTCGATTCAAGAGTCGTTAAGGAGTTAAAGCGTAACCAACAACCACACATTCGCATTTATTAAATTTAGGATAAGACGTTTAAACAGTGACAGAGCTAGTAAAATCCAGCTGAAATAATTTTTTGGTCTTCACCTAACTGCTGTTGCACAGCTGTGGTCATCTTCTGGAAGGTGCTGCGTATGACGAGCAGCTTCTCCACCGGGGAGAAGGTGGTCTTCAACTGCTGCAGCGTCTCCACGGCGTCCTGGAACAGCTGGTCCTTCTGAGGCGAGTACGCTGGTGACATCTGATTGTGTGTATTTGGGTAGCCCAGCCAGAATTTTCTATAATTTAAATATTCATTGTTTTTTTCCAGGTAAACTTTAAATTTAATGAACAAGTTTTAAAAATTCTTGCTCCCATAGAATGCTCTTCAGTCGGCGAGTAACCTAGGCCGTATTTTATTGTCATTTATCTATCGCGCGAACGCGAACGAAGCCGAAGCGATTTGCTAGTAATTTATGTAGTGTAACCATTAGAGTTATTTTTTTTATATCTCTCGGTATGCTTTGAAATTAACAGGTTTTTTTTTAAGTTACTAAAAATAATGATGTTACTGTTAATCAATTAGAGAAATTTAGTTCAAAAGTACACTAAAAGTAGATCTACTATAAGATATCTGCGTTATTATCTTACTGAATCCTAAGCCAGTCCTCATAAGTCAGTTGTTACAAGACTACATGTTTAGAAACGTTAACGGACGTTATTTTACTTTAAATGTTAGTATATGGTGGAAATAAATTAAGAACCAATCCTAACTATTCAAAATAAGTGTAAACTTGTATTTTATTGATTTACGGACGATAGTCTCATGGCGAACCCAGGACCTCATGATGAGCAGTCCGTGCCCTTAACGCATGTGCTATTGGCTCATAATGTTTCAAATAAGTTAGTTACTGATCGATGCCGAGGAAGGCCATGAGCGTGATGTCGGGCTGCTTGTTCCACTTGAGCAGGCGACGCCAGTAGAGGTCGTCCTCGCGCTTGTTGTGCAGCGCGTACAGCACGAACAGCGCCGGGTGCACGCGCGGCAGCAGCACCGGCTGCACCAGCCGCGCGCCCGAGACCACCTCACTGGAAATTATTATTTTTTATTTTATTGCAGAATGTGGGAACAAGCAACAAGCTAATGAATTGCATATTCGTTGCCCACCTGTAATAGACAGAGAAGGGTATTAATAAAGGATATTTACTTTACCATTCCCTCCCCCGTCAAATCCTCTTCCCCTTCTTCCTTTTCATATTAGAAAAGAATAGAAAAGGGGGAAAACTCGTAGTGCTAGTTTGCCCTTTTTCTCCGGCACCTCATTCGCTAAACGAACTTTAGTAATACTTGTACTTAAATAGTAGTAATCTATGTATCCCTGTAGCCTAAGACATGCAGTGCGAGACAACGAGAGCGAAGCTGCGCAATATTTTATGTGTTTTTATAAATAATTATATAAATAAATTCTAATTCCTTATTACTATTGCATAGGAGACTAAAGCATAGTTTTTGAAAGCGCTTGTATCCTGTAGAACTGGAAATAGTGCTATTCCATCCACCCCAATTACCTAAAGTGTTGTAAGAGCAGATATGCATAATTGTTGGACACTAGATGCGTTAAGGGACCGATTATTGTGTTGATCGTTCAAGCAGACTTATATATTTTAGAAGACGCCATTAGTTGATAATAATGATATTCTCAACCTACCCTTCAATAGGGTCAGTGTCTTGATTGGTAGCATCTGGGTAGGGCAGCACTAGTTCAGCACCTTCTGGGGGCAGCGCGGGGAAGAGCAGGCGCACGAGGCGGTAGAGACGCGCGGTCAGGCTGCGCAGCTCGGCCACCGCGTGGCTTAGCAGCAGCGGGTGCACGCGCACGCCGCCGTACGTCGTGTTGAACGCGCTGCTGAGGCTCAGCACCAGCTGGCCCAGTGGATGGTGGGTTGACTCGCATGCCTACACAATACAAGATTATTACAATTTTCACTAACAGACAAATGTCATTTACCATACATGGCGGCCATTACACCTTTAATACTTTCATCGGAAATGTTATTAGACAAAGTAAAGTGAAATTGTATAATATGGATAGATAATATTAAATTTTAAGTTAAACGGTGTAACCTTAGATTACAATATTTTTTTATGGAACAAGGTGGCAAACGAGCGTGCTGGTCATCTGATATTAAAAGACACATAAACATCAAACAAGCAGACAGAGCAGGGAGCAGACGGAAAAAAAAATTCCCCGTCTATCCCTTCCTCGGTCTAATGCTCTCCCCTTCCCACCCCATACTTATTAGGAAAGGATGGGAAAGGGATGAGGACTGAAATTAGGCCATCTGACGAAAATATCGTCTTTAAGCCTCTCCACAACTAAAGATTAACCGTTTTCTCAGCGAACTTATCCTGTGTCAAGCGAAGTACGTAGTTAAAACCGCCAATACTGGCCCACACTGTGATGTGAGACACAACTGTGTAACTATAACTGTATCCTTCAGCAATACAAAATTCTCTCAGTTATATTATACTCACGTTATATAAATATTGCTTCAACTCCATATAATCAGCGAAGTTTAATGTATTTTGTCCAAATTGCGGTATGACTTCCAAACAGTCTACGGACTTCTCTATTTCTGAGGTGTTCTTCGCTTGCGGCTTATGCTTCGCTTTGTGCGAACAAGAGATCGCGACGGCTACATTCTGCCATATCTTGACGTTGTCCACTGCTTGGGTAGTGGGGCCTGTTGCGAAGTGGTTCCCGGTCGGAGTGAGCAATGTATCAGAAACCCCGAGGCAGTGGAAGCATTGACGGAAGAGCGCGTTCCATTTCTGGTTCGGTGCCACGCTTAGTTTGCCGAAGGAACTGTAAGGAAAATAAAAATATAAATAAAGACTGCTGTATTCTAAACATTTTTATAGACAAAAAAGAAACAATGTGATACAATAAGTAGAATAGAACATTCGTTCGACTTTACAAATAAAAAAACCTAGGGCACAAATATTATAGATTTTAATCAAGCATGTAAATTAGACAAGAAACCTAACACCACATATACATAATTAACATTAGACACCATACTTAGGTTTAGAATTAGCTGGTAGAGCTGGGTTGGAGACATTGAGCTGCATAACAGCATTCGTGAGCTTCACTCCATCGGTCCAGGCGCCGCTGAGGGAGCCCTCGATGCGGTCCCCGCTCGAGAACGTAAGCACGCCCTTGCCTGAGAACACGCCCGCCGCCCGGAACTCGCCTTCGTAGTGGGTTCCGTCCTCGAATACCATCACACCATGGCCCTGCAGCAGGAACACCAGATATCATGGTAGAACAACCCAGTTTGAGCTGTTGTACTAGAACAGTTTTGACATAAGTAACACATATATTTCGGCTATATCGAAATTATTAATTAATATATTTTTTTAATAATAGTATGTATAATACTATTATAAAAAAAAATATATATATCTTTCCCGTAAAAATTAAAAAAATATTTTAGAGTGCTAGCCGTGGAAATCCTTTGATAACTCAAAATCTGGAATTTCTGTGCCATGACTATAGATGTCATTATTTACTTTAAGGTATACCTTCCTTGTGTTAAACTTACTAATTACCACTTAAAATTAGGTGATCCGTTTGATTCCTAAATTTGTAAAGTTATCCCGACAATGAGGAAAAAAATTACAGCTAGTTTTAGTTTGGTGTCAAACAATCCAACCGTATGGCGACCCGTCGTACCTCTATATTCCCACAAACATCTCAGGGAAAGGGTCTGAAAACCAGCGCGACACGGGATCTTGATCCTATATGGGTAAAGATGAGTCAAGACCTTTTGCCATAATTTCATATTGCTTTTTTATGTAAATATGTTTTTAATGGCAATAAAGAATTTATTTATTTATTCACTGTAATACTTTATTTTAATTATTAATTTTAATTTGTAAGTATATAAAACACATGTACATGTACACATCAAAGTTTTGAGTATAGATTAAAGGTTCAAGAGAGGTTAAAAGGTTTGTTTATGGTTTATATACTGGAGCGTCGGTAATTTATAGTCATAACAGAAACAAGAATGAGACATAATGTTAGCTTATCTCAACAACTTACTACGTATTTAGTAGTAAATACAATTTATATTTAAAGTCCACGTTGATAATGGAGTACACAATGTAAGATATTGTTTTCTTAATGACCATGTCTTGAAAGTAACTCATTTGAGAGATAAGTAGTTCTGTTTCTGTAGCGAATATTTGTAAAATTAACATATAATTATTGTGTTGAATATCAGTGCCTTTACTACTTATGTTGAGTTGAACATATTTTATTATTAAGTAATTACGTATTTAGACTACAAACAAAACTTCAACACAATTTTTATTAGCTATGAATTTTGAACTGCAATCAAGTTCAGTTGCAAAATATTTTTGAAGAAATAGACTTCACTGAAACATTTCTTGCATATGTATAAAATATAACTGGACTGCGTGACTGGACGAATGGAAATATAAATCTGATTGATATGTGCAAATACTTTCTTAATAGATTAAAAATAATTTAGTGTACTTTACACATTAAAAAATGTATTTTCATGTGTCAGTTTTTTTTTAAATAATACAGTTAACTAATTAGAAACAGCTGTCATAAGGTTCCATGGTGTAATGGTTAGCACTCTGGACTTTGAATCCAGCGATCCGAGTTCAAATCTCGGTGGAACCTGAAATGTCTCTTTTTGTTTCTTTTTTTTGTTATATTAAATATATTTTATTTACATATTCATTAAATAATTACTCTTGTTAAATTATTGCTAAAATACTTATATTAAAGTAATGTAAATTAAAGTGGTTTCACTGTAATGGTATTTTTTCAATAGTACCTAATCGCTCAATAATCCTACCGTCAGCCGTGTTTCTCGCATTAAACATTTCTCGTGAACTCATGACGTCATCAACATGATGGTGGATGCTCAAATAAGTGCAAGCGTGATTCATTGACAGCGGTAATTTATAAAAACTTAAAACTTGGTTAATTGTTCTTTCCCTATATAAAAAAATCAACTGAAATAATAACAGTAAAACTCTTATCACAAATGACGTACGTTATAAAAAAATCTGCATGAGACGTGAGGTATTATTTAATAAAGATAAAAATTATCACCTACTGTACAAACTTCAACTAACCGTTAGAATGTCTTGTGTGAACAATCCTTCATAGTAAATACCGTCCAAGGTTACAATGAGGCCGCAACCATGTTTTTTATTATCACTCCAGTTGCCTAAATACTTTTCACCTTTACTAATGTCATCCATCACACCGTAACCCTGACGTACACCGTTAATCCATTCTCCGGTGTAAATAGTAGCATTCGAAGACTTGAAATCGCCTTGCTTCTTCACCCCATGACCGTGGGCATTCCCCTCTTTGAAGTATCCCTCGTATATATCACCCGATAGATATTTCATGACCCCGTATCCGCTTTGGAGGTTATCTTTCCAATGTCCTTCGTAGGTGCCTGGAATAGTGAGTTTATATTGAATAAAATAGTTTTTACCGCTATGTTTATTAGTACATTTGTGACATGTTTATCCTACCAAAAACATTTAATGTAAAAATAGTTGCCAAGACTCCCAAGGTCATAACGCTTTTACTGTAAAAAATTACGAGATCTCTCGTAGAGCTAAGCCCCTAGCTAAGCTCCGATTAGTATCATCCAGATAGGGTTATGACGGTACGAAAATACGACGAAGCGCATCGAGAAAACGGGCGTAGCGCCGCGTTCCCTTGGTTCGTCTTGGCGGGGGCCTCCCTTACCCTCGGATCTGAGATTTGCTTGCTCCGGTAGAAAACATCATAATTTCATGCATATATACCACACACTTTAGAAGTCTACGGTCAGGGGCGGTACGTGAGTTTGGGGGGCTGGCCTGGGCTAGTAGTACTATGGGCCCTACCTGAATTATCAACTAATTGCCTTCTACAAAAAAACGCACAGGCAGTCATATTAAGGACTGCCACTGCCAAAGAAGTGAAAAGTCAAAACAAAATAATCAACGAAAAAAAGCTCTTGCACCTTGACAATACAATTCAAAATTGAATACAAGAAAAATAAATGAAAAAAAGTTCTTTTCTCGTCTCTTTTTATGACCTCATAATAGATGTTAACTATGGTCTAGGAACAGGTATTATTGTACAAAAGTTACAACAAAATCAAATTCGATCAAAATTTGTTATATCAAAATATTTTTTAAAATATTTCATAGATGAATTGTTACAGTACATTAAACGTGACACATTCTAATGAACTAAGCATCACGTAACTAGAGGTAGACATCAACTAAAAGATAAAATATAATCAATAAAATATTAAGATTTATATTTGACTTTATGTATGTTATATGTAGAACATTTAGACTTTTTATATATTAGTATTGGCACAGACTTTGACTTTAAAGAGTTAAATAATATATATATTAATGTAAATACAATATGAACTTATGATAACTGAATGACTTACCAATATTGGGAATTTCCATTTTACCATGACCACAAAGTGCATTTAATTGTAACTGGCCCACATAAAGTTTTCCATCTGGCCATTCCACTTTACCGTGGCCATGCATTTTCCCATCCAACCATCTCCCATGATATTTAGCTTCTTTGTAAAATGTACTTTTATTTGAAAATGTGTAACTTGCGGTTCTAACTACAGGTGGTTTGAAAAGAGTTTTCTTGTTTAAAGCTGTTCTTATTGATGTACTGAATGAATGTATCCATTCTGTTTTTTCTTGCTCTGTATTTGTTGAAACAGAGATGGTTTCCTCTGGAGTTATGAGCTGGATGGCATTTTGTAGAGACTCTGTATTAGGCATGGCTTCAACCCATAGTGTTTCTATGGGATGAACATTTATAACACTGCCACACATATGGATAAATAAGTCATTAAACAAAATGAACCAATGTGAACTAAAACGTCCGGGGTTCACTAAGTTTAGCTGTCGAGATTTTGACTCCCTTATCAATCGCCTTTCGGGTGTTCTGTATTGTTCCAAAGGTTTTCCAATAGTTTCCCAAAATAGCTTTGTCAGATCTGCTTCTTTTCTCTTTTTCTCTTGATCATCAATTAAACTGTCCAAAGATGATATGACTTTAGTTAATTTATCTTCCATATTTATTTTTACTTCACCCTTCTTTATTTTAGATTTATGCCTTAATAGAGTTTGTGCAATGCATTTGTATGAGCTCAATCTTGTTAATGGTTGGACAAATGCTAAAGCGACAACAGCTTCTAAGGTTTTCTTATTGTTTTTCTGTTTGGCTGAAGGAAGCTGGTCACTAAATAAATTATACACACTTGATTGTACATCAACAACATTATTGATATGAGCAAATCCACCAATAACAATCAAATTGCTTATAGCTAAGTAATACTTTCTATATAAATAAATATAATCTTCTAAATTTTTTATTAATGGTATATCACATTCATTTATGTGCTTTTCGGCATATTGCCAAATTGAGAGCACATTTAGAGCTGTTATGTTTAAAATGTCACCAAATATATCACATATGTTTTCATACACATTGGAATGTAATGTTATTGCTTTACTTTTCTTTAGAAAAGGTTTAACAAGTGACTGATGAATTAAAATCATTTCTTCTAAATATCTTTGAGCAATAGATAAATTTTGAAAATCTGGACTAACAACAGACTCTTC
>JWHW01031135.1:0-46140 GCA_000931545.1 Papilio glaucus | reverse complement strand
TTTAGTGAATCTAATTTATATGGGGCTTTTGAAATCACTTGCGCGAAGTTTTTACTTACTTTGTAGTTTAAACTTTTGATATATTCTAAACTATTGGTCAGAATGATATAGTTCTAGGAACATTTATAATCTACATTAAATTCTCTTGATAACTAAGAATTTAAATGGACAAGGATTCATACTGAACTTTTTTTATTTTAATTAATGTTTCCTAGGATAAAAATAGTTATTGTGAGACAACTATTGGACTTTTATTTAGCTTATATAAAGAGCTACAATTATTTGATACATCATTTTAATGTAAGTCCTATAGTTTATCCTATGTAAGCCAAGAAAGTAAAATTATTAAGAATAACTCAAAAATTACCGGTTGGATCTTGACTTAAAAAAAATGGGACCAATCGACAAGCATTAATTCTCGAACAAAAAAAGAATCATCGAAATCGGTTCACCAGGAGCGGAGTTCTGAGGCAACAAACAAAAAAAACATGAATTGATAACCTCCTCCTTTTTGAAGTTGGTTAAAAATAGTGATGTGCCTGGCAGGAGCCAGGTCTTGAGCCAGGTCTGGTCTTGAGCCTAGTGTAGGAACACTAGGCTCAAGACCAGGTCGGGTTACGGGTCTTTATTTAGTTAGAATACTTAATTGTACCACAGTTTAACATTAAATTAAAATATTTCCACAAAATTAGACTTTCTTCCTTGAATATGACATTAGCAAATGTGTTGCGGATGCGTTGCCTACCTTTAATGGACAGAGGAATGGATAGATAGGAAAAAGGATATTTCCTTTTCCCCGCCCCTTCTCCCCGTCCAATCCTCTTCCCGTTCCCATCCTATCCTTATAAGGAAAGGGTGGGAAGGGGAAGAGGACTGTAATTAGGCCTCAGGCACCTCACTCATCAGACGAAACGCAGAGTACTTCTACTTCACGCCTGTTTTCTGTGAGGTCGTGGTATTTCACCGGTCGAGCCGGCCCATTCATGCAACAGATGTTGTTGTTGCGGGCTCTACCACTGTCAAAAAAAAAGCTTAGCAACAAGGGGATAGTAATTACTATTTATATACATCAGTATTAGTGTAAAAGAATTGTTTGTTTTCATATTTTGTTAGATCCTTATCATAAAAATTGTTTTCTTTCTAGGTACCAAAGTGCTGATGTTGGCAACTTTCTGAGCCAGTCTCTGTTAGAGTCACAATACCATTATCAGACATCTATTGAAGAAAGTGTTGTAGTCATCTATGACACAAAGAAATCAGCCAGAGGTTTTTTGACACTAAAAGCATATAGATTAACTCCTCAGGTAAGTTTTCATTGTCATTGGAAGGAATATAAGAGCTTATACATGAGATAATAAGATACAATACTTTCTTTGTTTCGTACAATTTTAACTGGTCTGCACTATTTCCTTATTTATAAATCTGCATTTATTTTATTTATTTTATACAGAATTTACGTCAATACTTGCATAAGTCTTTGAATTTAAGGCTCCAATAAAGAAGAGCTTTTTAACTATATTTATATATCAGAATATCAAGGATTAGAATGTTGAACATCAAATAGTTATATTGACTCAGGAAATGTGGTCATAATGACAATTCTACATTGCAGTTTTACAATTTGATTATTGAAATACCAAAGAGTGGTGATGTTAGAAGTATATTTGAGAAGCATATATGCATAAAGAACTAACCTATTAAGAAATGCGCCGATGTCGCGTGCCATAAGGCTATTAAATATCATATCTAAAGATATAGATATATTTAATTGTAGGGAGTCGAAATTCACAGAGGCTGCATTCAAATGTTTTGAAAACTATATCAATTTAAGTGTTTAACTGTTTATTGTGTTTATATCGTTTTTTTATTTTTTGTTTATTGTTATGTATACACTTACATTTATATAACTGTTGTAAATGATATTCAAAGTATGTATAACATCGAATTGGAATAATTTCTGTAATGGTGTTGTATTGTTGTAATTAAATAAATAAATATATGTATGTAGAGGCAGTGAGAGATGTGCCAGGACCATAATCTCTGCTCTAAGTGTTTATATCTAATAACCAATTTATTATTTCAATTCCAGGCAATAGCTATGTACAAAGATGGTGACTACACTCCAGATGCCCTGCGCAACTTGAAGATTGGCTATGAGAGCCTGTTCATTGAAGTGCCGATCGTCATTCGCAACTCGCCGCTAACAAACATAATGATGTCTGAACTATCAGAGATGATCCCAGAGGAGGAGGGCTCAAAGTTCCTGGATCTTGGCACTGCATCAGTTCTTGAAGGTGTGTGGCAATTTGACTACTTTCCTCATATTGATGTAAGGTTGAAGGATTTTAGTTTGGTTTGTTTGTCAGTCTTCTGTAGGAACAATTTATTTATTAGAAAAAGTCAATACAGATACAAGAGCAATGCAGTTGTAACATTGTGGCTGGAGGGAGCTGTTTACACATATACTACACCAAGCTGTCAAAACAAACAAAATTAACCTCTTCTGTGTTGTTCTGCTGCCTTGTCCAGATGTATTATATGATTAGTTTTTCAAATCTGATGGTGACCACCTTTGGAGTTGGTACTTAATAAGCATTATGAAAAGTGGGTAATAATTGTTATGACTACCTTAGTTGTACTGAAAGGTGTAATAACATTTTTTAATACAAATTTTATGATAAGTGTGCCACTTAATAAAAACAGGAAATTTGAATGTATTTGACATTTTAAAATATATAATTCAAATTCATGTTCCAGGTCAACTCCGCAGCTTAATGGAACGCGTCGATGAATTGAACCAGGAAGCTATCAAGTTCAACCGTTACCAACAGCTGGTTGTCCGACAACAGCAAGATAAGCACAGGTGGCTGTTGAAGAGGGCTCAGGAGAACTCGGCCCGTGCCGCTAAGGATGAGCCACCACTACCCGAGGAAGATGTCAACAAACTCTTCAAGCCTCACCCGGTCCCGCCTAGGCTGAACCCAATGATTGTAGCTGGACAGATCAACACATACAGTCAGCATATAAGCCAGTTCTGCTCACAAAGCTTGGCCAAATTGTATCTGACCCAAGCGCTACAAAACGCTAAGGAAGCAAAGCAGAACAATTAGTTTTGTACTTGTCAATAAAATAATTGAGGAATTAATTTTGTTTTATTTTATCATTAGTTTATTTGTTTATGGTTTATACTCATGATTATTAAATTATAGTTAATTTTTTATAAGTAAACATTGTAATACACCACTCAATGCAAATATTTCATTAATTTTTATTTAATTATGATTTCAATAAATCTTTCATTTTTTAACAAATATCTTAAATTATTTTAAAATATGTTTAATAGTTATTTCAAAAGTCGGTGAGAAATTTGATACGGAAAAAAGCGAAAAATTCCATTTTATATTGAGAAGCTCAAAAAAATTGTGCTGAGTTGTACGTGCCACTTTAACTATTCCGCGCACTTAATTATACCGATACTTAAATATCTGATTCCACTATCGTAATGAATTAATGGTGAGATTTATAGAAAAAGAAGAAAATAAAAATAATATAAATGGAGCTGTTTGTGACTGCAAACGAAATATTAAATCCGCAGACAATATTATGTAGTCCCAGCATAATACAGTGCTGATTCAAATTGTTTGAAATACAAACTATCCAATGTTTGAACAATTAACATTTTATTAGCATAATATCGTTATGGCGAATCGAATTCAGAAATGAAATATACGCTCACACCCGTAACCCAGAGGGGTAGGCAGAAATTATGGATTCCATTTGGCGCGATCCTGGCACTCCTCTCGCTTCTACATCCATACATCCACGCATACAAGCTCGTCGGTTACAGGTACACGGGTGTGCCTATGAAGGTTCGACTGGCAATTCAATGTTGTACTAGTCCTCACTGTGTATGGAAGTGAGAGCTTTGTTTAGCAGGAAATTCAGAAATATTTGCACTTTATTACTTGGCACAGCTTAAGACGCTAATTGGCATGGTCTACAGAAGTAACACGACCAGATGTTTTTTTACGATTAATATATATAGAAACTTATAGGAAGTGGTGTTTAAAAAGTGCTTCATACCTTAGGGCTAGTATCGATGACAGATAAAAAAACCCGGTTTCTTGATGCGTACCTCGCCTAACTGTTATAGAGTGACAGGTTAAGTTAAATACACCAATTTAACATTAAAGGTTAGATTAGTTTAGTATATTTCTTTTAACTGTTAAGTTTTATTTGCATTTGCGCTTATATTTTTTGCGAATAAATAAAACAAATTATTTGTTTTGCAACATCTGTCTAGTACTGTTTAATGGCTTATTTTGGTTAATTCTCCTTGATGAGACCGTAATAGAGCTTCGGCTCGTTTCGAAGTAGTAAAGCGTGTTCCGAGCGACCGCCGACAAAGGCTAATAGCGATAACTTGAGCGATTGTCCCTTGATTGCTACAAATTGCTTCATCCTGCTTCACCGACGCCGCCCCCGGATAATTGGGGGCAATCTTTACCCGCAGTAAATTACTCTATACCTGTCTAATGTCCGGTGATCGCGAATATTAATGTCGTGTGTTAAGTTGATTGCCTCCCTCTCTCGTTTGATACCTAATTTGATTTCAAAGCGTTTGACTCGTACGGTGCTAGATTAGATGGTAATAAGTATCTTCTAATGAAACTAATTAAAACTAAAACCAAAAGTGGTGTATTATTTACACCACTAGTATTCAAAAATTGAAAATAATGAAATCCTCAAAAATATATTTTTTTTAAAATAAGGTACACTTTTGACATCGAGTTTACACTGCAAGAAGACATTATATAAAACAAGTTATCTCTCTCTTTCAATCTGAAAAAAAATGAAATGACAATATGTCACGGACCCAAAAGCGTTCGCAACAATCAGAAAGTTAGTGCTGTAAGTATTGCGTGCAAGATTTTTTAAATTAAGTAATTATATGGGAAACAAAATGTCGGCGACATGAATATCTCTGTTGAATCTGCCCAATTTAGTGCGTTATTAGATTATTAAAGTGTAGTAAATTGAAGGATCAACCACAACTTGCGTGCTGTCGCATGTTTGACACGATTGATCTCTTTTCGTAATTATATTTTTAAATAAATGTAATATTTATCCTTACTAAGAGGCATGAATAGAAATCTCTGCTCTCTGTATTTAACTTTAAGCTGACGACGTGTGCTTACACCCAAAATGTTTTTTTTTTGTAATATTACATTATATCTCGACTGTGTATCGAACTGAGGTTCCGTATACAGCATGTAGTTATTAAAATCACTATATAAGTAAATCTCAATTATTTCGCTCGTTGAAATACCCTGTGTCAGTATTTCTCTCAAAACGTCGCGTAACTTCAAGAGAAGAGTGACTTTTAACACATTTCTAATTAACGTCAGTTTGGATTGTCGACAAGCAAAATTATATTCAAGCAAATCGGATTGTGGATTTTTTCTAAATTCATCCCCTAAATATCGAAAGTAGGGGATGAAAGTTTGTCTGGAGAAATATACTATAATCACTAATAAACTATAATATATGAGATAAATTAATTCATCTTATATATTATAGTATTAATTTTATGTATGTTTTTATATATTTATACTCAACAAGGAGACAAAATTTTCACCACCCATAATAATAATTCATTTCAAGTACTGTTATATATTTTGTTAGTACACACACGTGCAACATAGTGCAATGGTTAACGTATGAGCAGTATAACCTGCAGTTATCATGTCCAGAATGGTGTTGGGGTTAGCCAATACCCTGCGCACCAGACGTATTGTTGCATAAAACGATCCTGCTTCTGCAAACTTCCCTGATGAGCTATAGAAGTGAGGTAGATTCAAAAGCATTCTGAATGCGTTTATGAAGGCCGTTGTGCCTTTGCTTATAGTTCGCCTACAGGCTGCTCGCATAGAAACATGTACAGTAAGCTCAGAACAATGTGAGTTTTACTTCGTTTGGGGAGCGAGCAAACCTGCGAGCGATGATGTTGGCCGTTATAGACAACGTCCTACGCTCCCTCTGAATATCAAAAACGTCTTTGAGATCAGTTATTATTAAATGTTCCAGATATTTAAATTAATACGCCCTTTTTAAGTTATACCGTTAAGTTAATGCTTTTTTCTTATCCATTATTGTAGTATTCTCCTTAAACAGCATGTATTTGTATTTTTTTAATATTGTATACTAATGCATGGCTGTTTGCATATTTTTCACAAATCTCTCATAATGTTCTTAAGCCGACCGAAGCATCAGCAGCACCATATCGTCTGCGTAACTAATATTGTTTACACAAACTTGGCATAAGACGGGTTGGTTGCTAAGAGCAACGATCAAGTTATTAACGTACAGGTTAAACAAGGAAGGGGAGGTTGGTCCCTCCTGCCTAACGCCTAGGGATCAGATTAGCTGTCAGACCAACATTGATTTGGGTTCGATACCAGAATTGGAGAACTTGAATAATCTCAAATGGGACCTTTTGTTCTTCTAATTTTATAAACTTGATATCATAGGATACCCGGTCAAAAGTCTTGGATGGTTCAAGGAAGCAAGCAAAAACGTCTTCATTATCCAATCTAAGTTTACCTTAGGTTTATATGATCAATCATATTAAACAGGATTCAGCTTAGGCTGGTAAATCGTCGGTTAAATTAAATTGCCTGGCGGGTGAAAGAAACCACGATGCATAGGTAGTTATTATATATCTTTGGTATCCTCTACTAATTGTAATAAACCACTGTTTTACTGGACCTGTCTTTGGTTTACGTTGCTACGTTGTACTTGAGACTTAAGTATTTACGTACATATCAGTAGCGTAGGTGTAAATAGAAATCAGCAAATGTAGAGGCCTACTAAGTGCCTGCGGCGATCTGCATTGCAATTACACACTGTTAACGAGATGATTGCTTTACAAATATCAAAATTATACGCTATCAGCTGGTTTCTTGACATTTTAAGTGAGAGCAAAGGATAGAGCGCGCTAGCTGTAAGCGAACGGGTCTATTATATTAAATTTATGGTAGTAGGTATTAAGGTATATTAAAATTGGCTGTTGGATTTCAAACAGCTATTGATTGCGCAGTAAATAAGATAAAATAAAGTAAAAAAGCGTTTTATTTTCCTGTAAATTACTTATAGAGTAACATCTAGTTATAATTTCAGTACATTTGTTATTAGTTTTTAAATTTTGTTACAAGTTTTAGTTGGAATTTGTTTGAGTACTATTTCCCCTTGTAAGAAGCGTGGAGTCACTAGTATAGGCCTCCAATGCTAGCCAGTCTTCTCTAGATTGGACTATTTTAACCTAGATGTAATCTACTGTTGTTGTCTAACACTGTGCTGTTTCTGTTTTACACTGATTGTCCAGTAGTGAACCGGAATACTCATTTGGATATTTTTTATATCCGGAAGTGGTCCACTGATATCCGAAACTCCGAAGAGTTGTAGGTGCGTCAGCTTTTACGTAGGTTTATAGGTAGTTTTAGTAGGTATTGGTATTTTAAGTAGCTTTCACGTAGGGAGAGAAGTGAGAAAAAAATTAGAGGGACGGTAACGGGCTTGAACCTCCAAAACTTTATTCGCCACTGGCAACATAGTTATTTAATTAAAAAAAAAATATTTACACAGTAATATTAATATATCTATTAGGCCATAAAATCTTTATTAAAAAAAAATATATATCTAGTAGTATGTCAATGTCAATGATTTATTAATAATATATTGTAGCTGTACGTTTTTGGCTTCAGGGTGAACTTCCATATTGCACTGTTAATATAATTTTGGGCTAAAGGTATGCTAGGATTGTGCCAAATGAAAATCTATAATCTCTGCATACACTGGGTTAAGGGCGTGAGTAGTACTTTTATAAAATGTACACTTCTGATGGTGAAAGCATCATTAAAAACGGTTTAATAGTTTGAAAGTTTATCCATTACAAACAACGAGATGTGCCTTCGTTTGTAGTAGTAGTAGTAGTAGTGGCATTCATTATACAGTTACTTCGGAAAATGTGTCGGTGAATTAGCTAGGAATGCCATTTTGTTTTTAAATTTAGGGTTGTCACCCCATACAGTTGACTAAATAATTTATGGTTGTAAAAAATGTTCAATGACTATTTTAATTTAAAATCTTTTAATGCTTACAATATTGATGGAAAAAGATTTGGTACAGATTCTAAAGGTACTTAACTTACCGTAATTATGTTTTGATATATTTATATAATTCACATTAGAAAATGATCCATATTTAGAACAACAATTTGCATGCCAATGGGAAGAATTATACATGTGTTCCTCTTCGAGGACACAGAAGGGGAGGACCCGGTGGCTCAATACGGGAGGAACATCTGTTTTGCTTCGGTCTGGACTCTCAGTAACACCAAGTTGATAACTTTTAAGTATTGGTTCTGAGGGAATTTAATCAAAAGCGTGCACATAACAGTCATTACCGGGGCTCGGTTAATTTCAAAGTATACGATAAAGGATGCAAAAATAATATTTAAGGGAATTAGGGGCTGCCGTTGTCGAGGTGCGCAATTTGGAAGATTGCGCCGCGTCCGAGACTCGTTTTCTGTGAATTTTTTAATTAAATTACGAGTCGGATGCTGTGAGGCTGATGGGCGAGCGTTTATCGCGGACCTTAAGTGACCTTCACGGGGCTTTTTGATCGAATTAACTTAATCGAGCTCGTATTTTTTTGTTGTACTTCTCATTAACGGTGACACGAGTCCTGGCTTATTTTGTTCAGCAAATTGGGACCGATATAAGTTTGTACAAAATCCAATGTTTTTCATACTGTTTCTTAAAATGCATAAAATAATTTAATGATTACATATTATTGCCACGAACTTATTTGTAAGATAGTTATTTTATGAATTTTAATGCTAAATACTTTAATTTAAAATGTTATATTTCAAGCGAAATGAATGGACTTGTGATCACAGAAGGATTTACTATTTTTTATTTAATACTAATGTTGACTTAAACATATAATATGTAAAGTGGTTTCAAATTATAGATCAAAATTTCTACAGATTAATACATCTATAATTAGAGGAATGCTTAGTATTCGATCCATTTTTGAATCGACGAATATCCAGCCTAGCTAGACAGTATGCCAATAAGAATAGCTAGCTAAGCTAGACTCTAGTTAACATGATTGAGCTAAATAATTATAACCTCAAATCTATGTATATAGATTTGAGGTTATAATTATTTCTCTATATAAACTTTAGAATCCTCTACCTTAGAACTTTACGGAATGAATTTAGAAAAATACTTTCTTAGTGCTCGCCGGCGTAATAACAGACATCTCTGTAAAATTTCAAGTCCCTATTTCCAGTACGTTGATATATCAGTCAGTCAGTTTCTTCATTTATATATATAGAAGATTTGTAAAGAAGCAAAGGTATGCTTCTTTCTGAAATTCATGACTAATAGTTGAGTAATATCGAAGCCAACGAAACACCAATTAGGTTTAGTAGTCATAAGTTTAAATTATGTAGTAGTAGACTACACTGACCACCCTGTTTAGTTAGAACGGTTGTTAGAACTTATTTTGAATTGTCACAATGCAACATCAAAAAGTATTATCAAGAAGTTGCCAACATCTCTCATAGATATCAGTGTAAAAACAATGCGCTAACGGGCCGAGTGAGCTTAAGTCAGCTATAAATCCTTCAGCCAGTCCCAGCCGTGATAACCCGCGAGAGGGTCCCGTGGGTGTGCGTCAAGCGAAGTAATCACTTACGTCACCTATCTGCGTTCATAATTTGTTGTCCCTGGTATCCACAGTTATTTGAGGTTCACGAATGGATTAAGAAGGCAGTACAACTGTTCTTTATATTGTCAAGCTTTGTTTGTATGGATAAACTTTAACTCAAAGTAGATAGACCAATTTACCAATTTTGCCAGTAAAAAGTTATTCAATAATAATTAAGGCTATGTTTATTACTATCTTGTAAAAGACCTTTGTACATATCAAATTTAATTTTGAAGGTTGTATTTTGACATACATTTGGTTCTAAAATGGTCTAATTAACTTTCGACCGTTTTAAACAATGATACACAAAAATGTAGCAGATATGTCATTAGCGGGCTAAAAGTGAAGGATAAAACGTTCCAATTCGGACGTATTTTATTTAGTTCACGTCTTGTGTTTACATTTACGCATAAGTGACAAACACTTGCTGTCCTCTTTAACCTTATTTTAATTTACACCATTCATCATTTTGAATATTGCTTGACTGGTGGATTTGTGTGCGTGTAACATTTTTATAGTATAAAATATCATTGGGTTTAACACAATGTCGTAATAATGTTTGTGTTTTATCAAAAAGAACATACAAGACTTTGTGGAGGTTTTTAATTAATAAATAATGTAATTCCAAATATGATTTTCGTTTACTCGACTTTTTAAATTTCGTCTGGTGTTGTTGAGCAATAATTTAAATTTTAAACAATAATTTAATTGCATCAGTTTATTTCCCAGTATTCGGCGAAAATACATTCTTGTTTCAGGTTATAAGGTAGTTCGTTTAGCAAGTGCATGTGTCGTAAGTGCCGCGTTGTATCGGCGAGTTGCAGTAACAACCGATTAAATCAATTACGTTTAATTTCTCTCTTTGCTTGTCAGGTGCTTATCGTAAATGATCTTGTCCCCGCTGAGGTCAACAGGCGCTAATTTTAATCAACTTTAATTATATATGGTCCTTTTTATTTTATATTGAAATACATGTAGAAGGAAACGCAATTAAGATGACTTTAAAATTATACTTTAAGGCATCTCGGATGTTTCGCTTTGTTTGTTGCATGTAATTTGTATGTAAAATGCAACCATAACGCTTGCGATGTACTGGCCGTAAGGTTAATTTTGCTGCATAAACTAACATATTTTATAGTTTTATATTAATAAGCAAAGCACAAAAATATTGGTTATTGGTTTTTATGCTTAAACTTCTTTAGCCGCGTTAGACGATATTTGCTAGGGGATAAATTATCTTTCGCGTGAACATGCTTCAGCAAAACACACTATACTTATTTGAATCTGGAACAATTTCGACGTTCTTTTTTTCATAAATTTTTCTTGTATTCAATTTTGAATTTTATTGTTAACATTCAAGGGTTTATTTTTGTTGATAATTTATTTATTTTTGAACTATAACTAACGAGGAGGATTGGCGTCAGTTTTCACTTCTGTCGGCAGTTCTGATGACTCTCCGTGTTCTTAGTTTTTTCAGTATTAGCCGTAAGTATATATCAATGAGTAGACGTAGTAAGTTTAAAAATAATTTAAATCACTTGATATCGTAACTAAGAAGAATAGATCGTTGTTTCAGCGATCACTTTTGTATTGTTCTAGCTTTACGTACGAATATATCAAACTGATATGCGACTTCCTTGTTGGACCGAACTGTTATTTTTACCTCTTCATTACCTCGTCAATTGATAACACGCCAGTCTCTGAAAGTACATCTTTGTATAATATTACACGAATTTTCTAGTCCTAGTGTGTAAGAATTGCTGCTATCGTTATCGTTGTCTACCTCAACTGGCATTGGCGAGTTTAGTGGGTGAGAGCTGAGTAACTCAGATTATCCTCCCCCAAACAACAATAAATTTTTAGGGGGGCTTACCCTCAGGAGGGTCAAGCCCCCCAAAAATATCATCATCTTTCCCTAATCACAATATTGAACGCGCCACTGTCGACTGGCTTACCGTAACAGCTTTTAAAAATATTTGTCATCTCAATTTTCCTACGTAACAAATTAGATGAAACGTGAACCAAGTTTTTCTAGTCTAACTATCAATATGGACACCACAAATAAAAAAAATCAACTTTTAACAGCAAAACATTATTTAAATTGCCTGTATAAAGGTACAAGTGAAGAAATTGATTTTGATATATCGATAGGCGCTTTATTTAACCGACACGATGAGAAAATTAAGTTAACCATAGACGCGGCAGCAGCCTCTGACGCTTCCAATTATGTGCTTACGTATATGTACCGTGGCTTTAAGTTAAGTGGTCATAAAGTCAGGTACGCGGTAGCTGATAACTCACGCCACTCTTTATAAGGATATCCAACTTATGAAGGATAATGGAGCGGCGATCAGAAGTCTTTATGGGCGAGATGGGCAATTTGCT
Organism: Papilio glaucus; assembly: GCA_000931545.1. Classification (NCBI taxonomy): domain Eukaryota; kingdom Metazoa; phylum Arthropoda; class Insecta; order Lepidoptera; family Papilionidae; genus Papilio; species Papilio glaucus. The sequence goes on along the minus strand of JWHW01031135.1, from coordinate 33,978 downwards.
TACTATGTTGGTTAAGAGAGATTTTAAAACGATTTCATTATTAAACTTTTTTTAATTAATTTACTTCTTTATCTTTATTAAAATAAAGTCCTTGTAGCTAAGCGGTTTAGAAATTACGTCACTGGATTTGATTTCTGATCAAGGGAAAATATTTTTGTGATATCCGAATGAACAAATATTTTTTTGTTTTTTCCGTCGTATCGTTGAATACCCTTGTCACATTCGAGGTATTCAGGTTATTGTTCGTAGCCGTAATAGTTTATCATTATTAAGTAAGTTTTTTTGTAATTTTATCCGTTTTTTTAATTAAATATGATATTAATGGTAAATTATGTTGCCGGTGTCTGAAATGAAATTGCTTTTGCTCGGCTTATATGCGAATGTATTAGTAGAGATAGTTTCTAGAATCGGTTAAGTTTTACGATAATGTAAGTACACGTAATTTGATTTTGTTTATAATGTGCGAGTGGAAGCCACTAAAAGCAGGAATCTAAGAATTTCATATTAAATGTTAGAGGTTACGAGGTGCTTTAGTTTAAAATATTACTTTATTTTCATCGATTCCTGTCAAAAGTTTAATTATTTTAACAAAATTATTAAATATGTAAGTTAACTACTTATTATTGTGTTACTATGTTTGTTTGTATTACTTGTATGTTTGTATTTGGCTGTGATAACACCTGGATCTAGTTTTCGTCAGAGTTTTGCTGGAACCGCACCAAAGATAATTAGTTTATTCCTTTCATTATCCTGCTATCAAATTAAAAAAAATAGATTACATGAGATAAGATAATTTAAGTTGTATATACTAACTAGCTGCAAACTTCCGCTGCCCTGGGTTTTCTTTATCCGATATTTGGTAGGGGAATATCCTATTAGGTTCGGAAGATCATGTTCGACATGCAACATTCTTATTTGAATTTGGAACAGTTTCGACCAACTTTTATTCATTTATTTTTCTTGTATTGAATTTTAAATTTTATTGTTAAGATCAAGGGTTTATTTTTACTGATTATTTATTTCTTTTGAACCATTGTCGCGCCTTCCCGCCTGTTTTGAGTTATCACTTCTGTGTATGACTTCCTGTGTTTTTTTTCTTTTCATTACACTATAAAGGATAACATATAGAAAAATACATTTTCAACCCACGCATCTCTTACACTACTATAACCATCCACATGCAATCACCATAGTGACAGATGGGAACGTTAAGACTACAACCTCCCACAATCACGATCGTTTTGTGATGTGTAGTTTTAGCCAAAAAATAAAATATAGGAACGCACGCGTCCATTAGATAGATATGAAACTTAAAAAGCACAAGATGGCGTCGCTTCCGACAGTCAACGTGGATCTATTAAAGCTGAAAGCATCTCTTGACCTTAATGTTAAGATAATTATAAATTAATGTTAATCGACTTGTGCTCGAACGGTTTCTTAAGTTAAACTTTTTACCATTAAACCAAAAAATCTTATTTGATTAACTCAAGATGAACTTAAATAAATTAACGTGAGAATTATATTTTTTTGTCAATGCACTATCTAAGTAGATTTCTCATTCGGCTAACACCTGCGTCCGTATTATTAGTGCGTGAATTCCACATTACAAGTATCAATTTGCACGTTCGATGTTCTCTTAGCGATTCGTTCTGCGCGTTTTACACCGCCTCAGCGTTGTAATGAGAGGTTTGCCTTCACCTTATTCCTGCGAATTGATGTTCAATTTCACGTCGGCGTGCTGTTATTCTTCTCTATCTATTTTCCTGATTCCCTACAATTATACGTCGATCTACGAACTGGGATTTAATATTTAAGTTTTGTTTTAATTGTTTTGTACTAATAGTAGTAAAGTCCGCAACGACATCTGTTACACAAATGGGTTCGTCTCGATTGGTGAAATAAACCTTACTGAAGACAGCCGTAAAGTAGAAATATTCTGTGTTTCGTTTGACAAGTGAGGTGCGTAACTCTGGCCCTCTTCCCATCCTTTTCTAATAAGGAAAGAATGAGCAGGGGAAAAAAATTTGAGGTCGGATGGGATGGATACGTAAAGGAAATATTATTTTTCTAAACTACCCCTTCATCTGTCCAATAAAAGTAAGTAGTGTATCTGCAACTCATCAGCTTGTTGCACATGTCTTTGGTTAGAGGTCGTTTAATATCGGGCGAGCTTCCTCGTTTGCTACCTTGTTTTATAAATCAAATAAGTTACTTCAGCTTTTCTGTTAGTACTAACATGTAGAAATAATGTAAATGTCAATTTTTTTGGAAAGAATCTTGAAACTTGTTGGTATCTTTGTTCACATTGATATGTTTGTTATACGAAACTGGTGTGAAAATGTGTGTTTCTTGTTTACAAAGCTACATGGAGAACATGGACGTGTTTGAGAAGTGACAATCACTCAGCGGTCACTTATTATCAAGTGAACCGCTTGCTCCTTTGTCACCTTCTACTATGAATAATTAAAGTAATAAAATCATTAGACGTACTTGCTTCAATGCGCGTGTCAGGTTCCAAAGTCCAGACGCTAAAATCACAGTTGTGTATTTATGGGTCTTGCTGTTTTTCAAGGTACTGTCCTATCGACAATTCTATCAACTCCCTACTGAAAAGATACAAATAAGTGATAGTTTATTTTATATTTGAACTAGTTGACAGTTTTGGTTTTATTTTTAAAATTGTGAGCGGCTAGATGTTTTTTTGTGCATAGATTAATTTAAATTAATTTAACATTATGCGTCCAGCTCTCGAACGGCGGCGTCGCCCGGGGCGCGTAATTACGCGTCGCGAACTGCCGCACCACTATTATACAATTTAGGATAATTAACTACCGGATTTTGTTGCGCTACCCCGCAAGTAATTACGTTTCATAACATGTTTCCCGACACTATTATTAAGGCCAAGTTCATTCCGACGCTAATGTCCGGGAGACGGTTGTAATTGTCCGTTGAATTTTGTTTACAATTGTGACATTTTAATTGTGTTTTGGGGACTGTAGAGTTTTTCATTCGAATAAGTAATTTGTAACTACCAACAGTTTCAAAAGTAAATTAGATATAATAAACATTATATGGGATAAAATATTTAAATAACGGCAAGTATAAGCAGAATGCCAAATAATTGTTTTATGAAAAATCAGCTTAACCTTATAAAAACTTCTATTGAATTCAGATGTGTCGCCATCGATCGGTTGGAGTGATAAAGACATGCCAATACCCAATAGATGGTTATAGCAGCTTGAAATTAAAATTAGCCATAATCTACTTGGTTAATTGTAATAAATCAAATTAAAAAAATATTTCCGATGACCTTCCACTGTGAATTACATACCTACATTACTGGCCTTTGCATGCGCGAGCGATTTTTATTTCATTTAAACATGTAGCTGGAGGAGTTTGCTTTTGTAGCTGGAGTATTTAAATGTCAGTTAAATTGCTTTAACAGTTCGAGATCCGTAATAAGGTGTCCATGCAGTTGTAACCTATAATTTTCTCGCGCATTCAATCATGCAAGTACTCGCGAGGCGCGTTTCGTCAAAGACTATTTTAATAAAGATGTGACATTTGGTTTAACTGTTTGAGCCCCTCCCTGCCATATACTAACACAATACGTGTTCTTCTTAAGACATATTGATGTAAAAAGTACAATGAAGACTATCTGTTATAAGATATATTTTTGCAGTTTTACGTACTATTTAAAATGTAAATGGGGAAATCCTACCTCGTTGGGTACGTATGTTCTTTTTAATTGGGGCTATTATATTCACTTACCGTAACATGTCCTCCTCTAATAAACAGTAAATTATCTGTATATATTTTTATATATCGTTTTTTATTCTATGCTTTTTAATTTTATTATTTGTTTTCATGGGTCTTAACTTTATGGAGTATTTTTTTTATGGAAGAAGGTGGCAAACGCTCAAGCTGTTCCCCTAAATTAAGTCCGTCACTCATAGGCATCTGCAACATGCTAATGAGTTGCAGATGCGTTGCCTTCCTCCTTCGTTATCCTATCCATTCCTTCCCCCATCAAATCTATTCCTTATTAGAAAAGGATAGAAAGGGGAAAAGGACTAGGATTACGCCCCCGGCGCCTCACTCATTAGACGAAACGCGGAAGGGGTCGTGGTATTGCACCGGTCGAGTCAGCCAGTTCGTGCAACAGATGTTGTTACCATTGTTAAGTATAGTTGTATGTTTTATACATTAATTCTTTTTAAATACAAGACACATCTGTATATCCTAGTCTTTGCGCTCACATTTGAAAGCGACTTTCGTCCCGTTCAACTTGTCCATCGCGTCTGTTGGCTTTTATTAGAAGTCGTAATCATAAACCTATTAATAAAGTCAGTGAGAGCCGCTTCAATCATGTTCAATAAGATTATTGTAGTAGCCGCGTCCGACCGCACTCGGATAGCGTGCTTTATGTTATTTGATGAGTTACCATTTTGTGATATTCAATATGTTTCATAATATAACCGTGAAACGTTTGTTTCACAAAAATAAAAGCAATAACGCTCTTGACCCATTTAATCGTCGACAAATTCATTGGTACACTTATTCACACTAACACTGGAGTTTAAAGTTAGCGACAAGCACGCCTTTATGTGAGCGGTAGTCGTAGCCGGGGAAGTTGACCCTCTTATTTTTACCAATTGGGTGACATACTAATAAGAGGCGATATTTAGAGCATCCGTAACAGACGATGTAAACGCATAAATGTAGATGTATAGAAGAAGCAAGAGCGGTAAGACGGGATTATGTCAAATGGAAATCTGTAATCTCTGTCTACCCATTTTATAGAAGAAGGGGGCAAACAAGCAACGGGTCGCCTAAAAATATGTGATCACCGCCGCCCATGAATATCCGCAATATATAGGAACTGTATAGTAACGGCAGGAATTGGTTCAAACAATTCTTCGAAACACTCCTAAATGTAAAGACGATGAAAAATGCAAAGGGAACTGACGTCCCTTCGCAATGTCAGTGGATTAAGCCAATCAGTAAGAGCTCGGTCGTTGACGATTCGGGTCGCTCTTCATAGTAAATGGAAGAAGCTGGTGTTTGGAAGCTCCAGGCCAGAGATGCGAGGAGCATTTCCAGAATCTGCGCCTTATACAGCTGTTAGCGATGTAACACACCTTCGCTCTGCCGAGGACATAAATTTTAGTACGACCTTGGCGTTAATACGAAAAGTCTGGGAATCAAACCCCGGTCAAACGAATGCACATTGATCGTTAAGCCACTGCGACATTAGTGCTTTAGAATATTAACAAAGCACGTTTTATAGTTCAGCCGCTGCGTCACGCGGGTCCAATCTCCCCCCGCTGCGCGCCGCTGAGACTACGTCTCATTCAGTGGGCAGTGTTCAGAGTAGTCTATAACTTACCCATTAAGTGTTATTAATATGCACAGATTATAAATACGTTCTATTAAAATTGCTGACGGCTTTTTTAATTGAAGTGTTCTCCCATACCGCGAGAATTTTGTTATAACAAAGTCTTTTAAGTCGATTGCGATTGACAAAAATAGCAACTGTGATCCGCGAGATTATGTGGTACCCAAACGTTTACAAAAACCCAATTGTTCAATTCCATATAAAAATAATCTTTACACATCTTCGTTTCATAAAATCCAATTCACATAATCTCGAAAGAAGTAACACTTAAAATAAAACTTTGGTAAAAATATATCAGACAACAATTACCTCATACCTTATGGAATGATCTTTTTAAATCGGTATTTATAAGCCAAATAGACTTTAGAACCTTTAGAAAAGAGCTCACTCGTTCCTTAAAGGCCGTCAGGGCATCTGCAATTTCTCTGGTGCTGCTGGATGTTCATGGGCGTCGGTGACACCTTATCCCAATTCAAGTTGTTCTTATCTGATATTTTGAAATTTATTTTTATACTTTCTTACGGCTTCTAGCTGTTTAAATATTCTATGTATAGGTACATTATCAAATGACTAGGTATAAAAGTAAATTGTCCAAACACCATGATCTAATCTTTGACTATCAATGATAAGTTACCCCCGTCTATTGTAATCTGTAATTGAAAATGACACAAAAAACATCCAAAGAGGACGAATAGATACAACTTCATTACGACTGCAGAAGTGGTAGTCATGATGGTGCCTTTGTCGAGGCAAAGTCAAATAAAAAAGCTACACGATCGAAGTTATGAACTAATTTAATGCAATCTAATATAGATGTCTCGCTATAAATAGATTGGCTATTGAAACGCCGCTGGAATGTTTATTCGATTCCTTCTATGTGGTCTATAATGTGTAACTGTAAAGAAAAATAAGTCAATTTGATAGGAAATTGTTATTTAAACTAACTCTGACAACTTTAAAACATACATCGAATTTAATGTAAAAAATAAGTTATTAAAGTTTATCCATATAACGATTAGGTTTAGAATTGCTTAGCGTTTTAAAATTTGAGGTTGCAACTATAATTTATTAAATACATAAATGTTACAGTATATTACAACTTATCTTAGTTATACATAATTATATCATAGTGCATCTGATATTTACAATAGACATAAAATTGTCACATTTAGACAAAGATATTACACACCTCCATATTGAGCATCCGGGAAACAAAAGTAAAGCCACCTTAAGTAGTCAATTGGCAACTTCTTAAAATCCAGATAAGTCATTCGTTTGCCGCCACACGAGTACAAAATCTCCGTATTAATTTAAAATAATGACGGTTTTTCTATGATATCGTGTAAAAATATACTCTCATTAATGTATCCTGAATATTTTATACGCGATTAAATATAAAATTTTAACAATAACAATGCGACACCATTATGCCTATGCCTTTAGTATTTTACATCATCACGGGGTAACTTTTGTTGTTGTATAAAGTACAACATTTAAAATAAATATTTGTTATATTTAATTCCGTTACAAGCTCAACTTTCTTTAAGTTCTCTCAATATCAAAACGAACTCTTCACTTAATCAAAATGAAAGCAACGCTGAAAGGCCTATTAAACTAAAGACACGCTATTCCTCCAGTAATTGCAGAAAACAACATTCAAGCCGCAAGACGACCTGTGCTTTACGAACTACCATCCTTAATTGAACTACCCTTCCCCCTTGTTATATGGCGTTCGAATAACATAAAGAGAACACGTATGAAAAATGTAAGTTCAAATTAAATTGGTCGTTGTACATCTATGAACCGAGTTGGGAGGTCTGCCGGTCACCTCACTAATTGAATATGTCAATCATTTTAACAACGCAAATGAATAGGGCTTAGAGTATCCGTATCCAGTTTACTAAGACACGTCATGGCCTTGGATTAGTGGTGATTTTAAAGTTTTCGATAAGCTGGTAGTTCGCAGTGACAGGTGCCCGAGGCGTGCCATCGCTCACCTCGGTATTAATGTCCGTTTAAACCGGACAGCGCTAATTGTCTGCTATAATTTTCCGGTAAACTCATTATGTGTAACGCTCAAGGCACGGCGAAGAAATCTATGACGGATTGCTGTTTCTATGACGTCTGTTTGACTTGATTAGCTAGTTATTTATCAGTTTGTTTCATATATATTGGGTTCTAAATCATATCAGTTACATACTTCAAGGACATTATTTAGAAACTGTAAACTAAAGTATATATTGATCAATATCCTATCGTAAGGCCTTTATATTTACCCACTGACTGACGCTCAATAAATTGAATTATAATTTTCATCTGGCCTTATTTACATATATGTCCGAGAAAAAACCAATAGGCGATTTGTAACAATAAATCTTGGTATAGTAATTCGTCATATAGCTTCTTCAATTGGGATTGTGTGAGTATTTATAAGTAGAAGAAAAAAAACTTTGAAAATAATATTTGTTTATATTCATATGATAAGTAGATTGATTAAATTACTTAACAAACAAAGGTACGATTTATTTCCATTCATTCATCAGAAATTTGAAGTCAATATCTGAACAAAGGCACACATCATCTTTTTTTAAGGGAAAGCAAAATGTCTTTCTATTCAACCATTTTTGATGAACCGAATGAACTACACTAAAATACGGCCAATGACGGTTCCTGAGATTCAGCTTCATAATATCCTAGGCAAAGTAAAGACTGACATGACATGCTATGCATCACTACGACACCATGCCAACTTCGTAGGCTACATATCCAAACAGTAAAGTAAATATCGAAATGTATGTAAGATAACTCACTTTGCCGCGGTTTTTCGACGTTGCCAATTTTCTTATAATTTAAATCCTAATCGGTTTTCTTATACTTATTATAACTTTTTATAGATTTTATAAATTGATTTGTCCAGCATAGTTATAGCCAGTTCAGAATCAGTTTTGAAATATTAAGAAGTTTTTAATTACCTATTTACATTACAATAATATAATTAATTATTTATTTTAAAAAACCATCCATAAAAAGGCACCTGCGGACTTTTTTATTGGCGAAGAAATATTATTATTTGCACCTGCGATTCGTAATCGATTACCGCCATAGTATTTCCTTGCTGCCTAATATTTGGAGCAGGCGCCATGCTGCGTGCGCGCACCCCTACCGTTATACAGTAATAGCGCGTCGGATCCTTATTCTGGAACCGTTGAACAATATTTACCCAAAGGTAATAGAAAAATAGAGATCTAAAAGATTTTTTTATTTTTATTTTGAAAGCACGCAGGTTATATGAAAATAATTATTTTATCATATTAATAGTTCAAAATATCAAAGAAGCGAGAATTGAGTGGTAGTGTGGGGACGTTCCAGGAGAACTTATATCGATCAGATTAGTGACATACTAAACAAAGGCGAAATAAGGAGTACCCGTAACCGACGCGCAGATATGCGTACATGTATGGATGTAGAAAAAGCGAGAGAGGTGTACCAAATGGAAACAACTGCGTACACCTCTGAAATACTGGCGCGTGAGCGCATTTTTTTAAGTTAACAATTCAATTTATAGGTTTATTGGAGTATACGAGTACCTAATTAAAACGCTCATTCTTTAACCTTTTATTAATCTGCATTTTTAAGAAAGTAAAGCGGCTTGATGACTGCAGTGATTTACAGAGGCTTATGTTCTGTTTAACTAATAATAATGCTAAATTTAAGACGTTTCGAAAAAGAAAAAAAAACAATTAAAATAATATTAACAGTCATCAATAAAAATGTAATGCAATTGTCTCACGACGTAAAGCGAATTCTCTCAGAATAAGCACGTGACTACGAGCAAAGGTTGTTTCACTCAAATGATACATGTGTTTAATTTAATTCGTTAGATCCCCTGATGGACCAGGCGCTGGCCTACCGTGCGCTGACTGCATGAAATATTGCTCTTATTAATAGCAAACAAGTTCAAATTGAATATTAAATCTGTTCTCTAATTTGAATACGTCAATAATAAAACGACCTTAGCTTAGTAACATATTATATTATATTTTAATCAAAACATATTTTTCACTAAGTTAAAGTTTGTTGATACTAGAAAGCTATAGTTGTATGTTTGAAATGTTACTTCGTACATGAACTGCGTTTTACTAGTTTTGATAAATTTTATACTAACTTTGTTTAAAGATTCTAATATTATATGATTCTTAAGATGTTCTTTTAATTTTGACTTAACTTACATAAGAATAGGTTACATTAATTTCAACTTTTCGTTTCCTTTTATAAGTCATATTGCTTATTAGAAAAACTATCATCAAAACTGTGATCAAATAATGCCGTGTCCACGCATATGAGATATTACAGGACAGTATTATTATAAATTCCGGTGTTAATTATATCGTGATGGGCTGGGCGGCGGCACAAAGCGCGGCCACGGCCCGCGCCGTGTTGATTTTCAGTTTATTTCATTAGATAGGCGCCGCGGGGTGCGGCCTACGGATCGGCCATGTGTGGGTAGGGTGACTCTAAATGATAGTTCTTCGGGACAACTAATAAATTGCAAAAGTAATTTCATCCTAGGTTTTACAAGCAAAATACTTTTATTTAACAGCAGTAGAGCCCGCAACAACAACATCTGTTGCACGAATGGGCCGGCTCGACCGGTGAAATACCACGACCTCACAGAAAACAGGCGTGAAGTAGAAGAACTCTGCGTTTCGTCAGATGAGTGACGTGCCAGGGGCCTAATTACAGTCCTCTTCCCCTTCCCACCCTTTCCTCATAAGGATGGGATGGGAACAGGAAGAGGATTGGACGGGGAGGTTAACGAAGAAAAGTAAATATCCTTATTCCTGTCTATGCCCTCCTCTGTCATGTCCATGGGTAGCGCTCACTTAACATCAGGTGATCAGCTTGCTCGTTTGCCACCTTATTCCATAAAAAAATACAGCCGTCTCTTAATTTAGTAGAGAGTTAGTAATAAGGAGCTACGTTTCAGTACTTCGTAGAGTTTGTTGAGTATCAAAAGGAAGTGGGTGAGGTATTTATCATTTAGTATTAATATTTTATCGCTGTCAGTCTTCCATGCCCAAATAAATAAATAAAATAAATATTCGTGACATATTTTTAATAAACTACAAACACATCTCAGTGCGAGACGGGCTGGGACCGCGAACTAATCGCAGTCCATTCACCCTGAGGAAGGGCCCCCGACAGGCTCGAAACTGGATTACACAGGACTCAAGCCGTTATTTAATTAGTTCACTAGAACATCGAATAACGTCGAAAGTTTAGGAGTTTCATTATTTGCATATTTATTTATATGTTACTTATTATGTTAAGATTTTGATTCCATTATGTATAAATAAAAAATATGTATAAACTTATTTAAGGTATCACAGGTGTGAGTATTTCATTCCTCAGTGTACTGTTATTATGGTCACCCTACAGCAATCATAGAGTTCACCTGCCTGCTTAAAAATCATAAAATATGGCATTTTTAATGAGCTTACCTTTTCAATTTTCAAGTTTACGGCCTTTATCGGCGTGACATCGGCTCTAATCAGGCCCGTTTGCTTGTTCGTGAGCGGCTTGTTTATTTTTTTCTAACATAATCATTGGTTATTGCTTTCCCTCTTTGATCGCATGTTCGTATTCATCAGTAAGTTATAGATAATTGAATTTTTGTGACCGTTTCATGAGCCGTATTAGTGTAATGTTACGAGCCTGTGATCGGCGAAGTGACGAAAGATAAGTATTTATGTAAACGTGTGGGAACTGTGCTGGCCCCGCAGTTGATTGTATTTTATGTCATACGTTGTAATGAAACATTGATTGCTCGATGTCGTTGGCATTTCGTATTTTAAATTTTCCGAGAGATACGTGTTTTGAAGTGAATATGTTAGTAATTGAAGGATAAGGTGTATACGCAACGTGTACGGACTTTATGCACAGTAATTTCTAAGCAAAAAGTCCGTATTAACAGAAATTACTAGAAATGATTTTTCTAAATTCATCCTCTAAAGGTCTAAAGTAGAGGATGAAAGTTTGTATGGAGTAAACGGTGACGTTTTATATAAACCTGGCACAATTTTACTGGACTATTATCACGAGGTGAATGTTTTTCTTTGTGAATTAATTATGTAAAAAAAATATACATTTGCCAATGCTGATTGCTGATGGCTTCTTTTATTTTGTTAGTACTTAATGTTTTTTCTTTTAATGTATGCATTGCTAGGATGATATTAGCAAGGATTGAGAGTTCTTGTTCGCCCGCCGTACAGTCCGCACGAACTGTCACAATAATTGCCAATCGTAACTCAGTGACGACTCCATCAGGCGCCCGCAATAATATCGGAATAATAACACGTGTCACTAACAGCCTTTTTGCGACCTAACACTCTCACGTAATAACTTTCTTTCCTACTGCTAATGTATAATAATATCGTAATTTATTACAAGCCTGCCGTGCTGAGCGGAATCTCACGTTTTTGTTTATTAAGCTCTAATGTTAGAGATTGTCACTGTGTTATATAGTCTGTGCAGATTTAATACTGGCGGGTAAAAGTTATGCAGCCTTATTCTGTGTGAAATTTTAATTTACGTTTGAAGAGAGTTTCTTTATGCAACTTTTAACTTTAATATAAATCAGTACATGGCTATAAGATTTCATTTTCTTATAAATTTACTGTTTTGGTTGTTTTTTTTTGCTAACCTAACCTCTTTAACTGACCACAATATGAAAATGATGCAGTTTAGCCGTCACTATCCAGTCTACATAACTTATGTGTGGAACTCGAGGCTTGCGTAAAACACGATGCACCCGCCCACTCATGTTTAACCCTTCTCCGTAAATATTCCCCGTTTTATACTTTTCAGTCTCGCTTATAATTTCACGACGCGACGTATATTTATTAATACACTGCACAAGAACGCCACTGTGAAGTCTTCGGACTCAGATCTCATGTTATTGTCCATGAGTAGTAGTTATCTTTATTTACAATCAAATTTTATTTGATGTTTTTGTACAATAATTTCGGTTAACTTTTCATGGAGTTTTTAAGAAGCTCAACAATGTATTATTTTATTTTGAACAGAATACGCCTGTAACAATTTGTGCTATGCGCCGCTGTAAAAACGCCGGCTGTCGATTAGACCTTATGGTAACTGTACAAAATAATAAAGAGTTGTCCTAGGCGATGCTAGTATTAAATTGAAACACAAATTAGCAATTAACGAAGGTAAATCCCATAATTTTATGGCTAGAATTACGTTTAATCGCCGCGATTAAGGCGGCGTACGTACGCCAATACCTTTGCCGGCCGGCCGGTCGTAAATCTACAGAGTTGTCGATTGTTACTTTCAAGTTATCGATGTAGTGATTGACAATAAATTCTTGTTTAATGCTGTTAAGGAATTTCATTGTACCTATTAGTGTTAAATAGTGACGTCTGTGTCGATTTACATTTAATATATAGAAAATATTTCTAGTAACTCATTAGAGATGATAAACCGCGAAGCATTTCCTTCGTATGGTTAAGCATGTCACTAAAAATCAACTGTAATTAACTAAAATTAAATGTAAGTGGTTTAAGTATAATTACAAACCTTAGGCAGTATATAATAAATGGGCACGGAAAAGGATGAAAAGAAATGTGTTGCCATTATACAAAATCAACACAGATTAAAAACGGTAAGCCATTATTACCATTTCATCATTATGTTTGTTCCAAACAGTAAGTATTGTGTAAATATACTGATATATGTATAAATTATTAAAAGTCTGTTATTAATTTGGTTAACATTAAATGTCTTGCAACTAATAAATGTAAGTAAAAGTTTCATTGTTATCGTTATTCAGTTTTATAACTTTGGATGGGCACACAGTCATTCAATTATATAGCTTGACTAGTTAATCGAAAAGGTCATCAATTAAAATATTACAGGCCGTTCAAAAAAACATTTACGAATAACCCCGATCCCCAACTGTGAGGAAATCATTAATTAGTTCAAGACAGTTACCTTAAATGAAAGAAAAAGTTGAAACAGTCCCGGGCGCAACATAATTGGATATTACAACAAAAATATTGCATATCTAAAATAAGAATGAACAAACGAAGCATTCAATTTCGGTCCGCCTCATTTGTTTCTGTTTGTCTATGGTTCTTGTTTTTTTTTCTAACCTCTTCTTGCTTCCACGCTGCCAGTCTAAAATGAGAAATGATATACAATTTATTATTCCAATTTAGGGCTCTTAGTAAACTTTTATTTATGATGAAATTTCGATATACATATATCCTTAGGGTTGTCGGGCATTAATTCTGCTATCTATTATATTGATCTATTTCAAAATTAAACAATTTGCACTGAAGATATCAAACAAATAACGAAGGTCTGAGATGATATCGGTTCTAGTGCTAATGCCGTTGATCCGATCAACTGTGCAAAAATTTTGGGGGCGTATCACAAAAAAGAATCAAATTCAAACGTAGATTACGGTAGAGATGGACTACACGATTTTTATGTTCGTAAAACACAGGTGAATCAAAATTAAGATATGAGATTTAGAAACAATTAGATCATGCGTGGACGATTGTCCGCTAAAAACAAGAAGCTCATGCGGTTCTAGTATTCAAGATAATTTAGTCACAGGTTGTAGAATGAACACGCTCTGATGAGGCTAGTGGTATCTCAATAGACCTAGAAGTACGGGGAATATTAATAATGTTTTCTATGAAGCAATGTAACCGTGGGAACGACGACATACGTGTTAAGAAGTGGCATATGAACATCAACTTTAAATTGTAATTATAATACTGTATTTTATTCACTTTTGAGCATAGAAACTTTTAATTATATGCAAAAGAAAATGATTGTTATTTACTTGTAATCAGAAAGTGGTATTATATCGAAATTACTGGGCTAATGGGATATGTCGTATGTCCTAATCGCGAGCGAAATCGCCATGCTTCCCACGGTATGCTGATTAAAATCCATCCACAAATCATTCTGTCATTATTGATAGGGTTTATTACTTTTACAAACATGAACGACACTAGCGCCGCTCCGTTATGCTATTAAAGCCATGATTGTACGTAGTTTTGCAATGATTATGAACGTACAAATTTGAAATTAAATGTAAGCAGACGAAGAATTTTCGACACGGGTAACTCTATCTATACTATGTTTACGTTATTCCTACTATGTTACATGTCAGAGTCAAATTTATCATCTTACACCAGGTAGCGACCAGGTTAGGTTAGGTTAGACTTTTTTATTAATTTGCCTTCGCTAGGACTTGAATCCTGTAGTTATACAACCCATTAGGTACACACCTATTACTTCGTAGTAAATACTATATGAATATGTAATAATAAAGAAAAGAAATAATAAACATTTCTATTTTAAATTAACTTAAAATTATTAATTACTTCATGTTTAACAATTAGCTTATACATTATCAAATAACATCCTGTTTACCGATGATTGATCGTAAAATAAAAGAAAAAGCAATAAAAAGAAAACTGTTTGAAGGTAAGAATCTGTGGTCGTGATGTTGAAGTGGAGATGTGTGCGGGGCGCGCCGTATAAATCATTGTGGCGCTTCTTGATGCTTATTGGATGGAGCTTTGATTGATGGCAGCTCTTCCCGAAGACCCGGGAGATTATCGACTGTTTAAGGGTTAAGCTGCAGTTGAACGCGTAATGCGGTAATTATGCTTGTACGAGCGCCTTTGCCGATGCGATCACTGCGGCCTATTGATAATTTACATTTGTTAATATTTTAAATAAGGATCCGCAAACGAGTTTAAAACAATCACCCACCATTAATATTACTTGTGAAGTATTGCTAAATGCCTTTTGGAAACCATAGTAGTAGTACGGTAGTAATTGTTATAGGTAAAATTTTACGAGTTTTAAAGTAAGCGTTTGGTAATTTTTCTTTGGCTTCCTCTTTCTTCTCTTTTCCGTTTTCTCTTTCTTCCCCTTCCTTTCTTTTGATTTTACTATTTCTCCTTGTCATTTTATTTCTCTTTTCCCTGCTCTTCCTGTCTTTAAATACGTCGTTTAATGTTCATGGAGTGCCAAGTATATTTGTATTTAAAATTAAAAAAAACTGTATACACGAATGCGAGGTATGTCCACTATAAGTCCGATGATGAAAACAGACTCCTTAAAATGTATCTTATCCCTAAAACACAATAGCATTGGCATCGCATCTGCGATCCATACTGGCTAGGTAACTTTCACTCAATTAAATCTGGCTTGTTATAGACAAAGACATTAAGCGAATAATGTTTATATTATGTGCATATTTTAGATTCTTTACATCTCTAGCTAAGGCAATAATTAAGCATGTAAATCAACGCTATTATTGCCAATAATCTTAACGATCTCAATCACCAATCATTTAGTTATCGATTCGATACGACACATTGTGACATTAGTAACGATTAATTCATTTCGATTATTCGTTTTGATATACGTGCCAGTTGCGAATAATCGTGAAGATTGGACACGTATAGTTTCTGCTAGACGATCTCAGTCACGGACGTGTCTGTTGTTATCTTATGTCTATTTATTTACATAGGTTAGGTACAGATGACTTTTTTATTTTTTGTTTTATAAAAAAAGTTATAAAGTTATTTTGAAAGATAATGAACGTAATCGATGCTCTGACAACCGATGAACATTATCGATATTTTGTTTTCGTGTCCACATCGAGTTGAGGGGAGCGAGCGCATCGATTAATTATGAGAATTGATTAGCGGTGGGCGGCGCTTCACTAACTAGTCCGGCCGTTTTCGTGTTTGTTTAATTACTTTCAAATCCGCCTCCGCGGCCGATCCGCTAGGGATGCTTAAGCTTTCCGTCAATACTATTATAAAATTGTGTTATTCAGAATTTCCATACTTCTTACCAATTGAAAACGTTTGACTGCAAAATTATCATTTAAAATTTACCACATGTAAATTTAACGAAGACTGGAATTATTGATAACGTGAGATTTTTAAGTTTATAACGCTGATTTTTACAGACAAATCTTTGATTTTTATTAATGTTGAAGACCAGGTAAACGACCAAGCAAAACACTAGATATAAGGTTTTGTTTTTTAATTTATTTATGTAAAAGAAGATCATAATACATTTACAATTTAAAACCTTATACAAATTAATCCAGACAATTACTACGGTAATATACATAGTTAAAGAATTATAGAATCATAGAAAATATATGAGGTAACCATAGTTTTACAATAAGTCGGGTACAATAAGTACAGGAGGGTTAGACCTTCACCTTAGTATTCATCTGACGAAACGCGAAATTTTAAATACCTCTATTTTACCCCAATATACTGTAATCTTTATAATTGTTCAGTAGAGTCGGCAGAGACAATAACTAATGTCTCTGCTGGCTGTACTATAATTTTATAAGAATCGTCACAAATATCCTAATGATTTTTATATATACGCAAATACTACATACACATTTAAATTAGGCTTATTCTACGGCTTTTATTTTATTTTTTAATGTTCCGTTCCTTTTCAATTATATAGCTCCGATCTATGAAGGATGAGCTCACAGTGTCTTGAGATTTTGCAGTCGTATGCTTTATTTGGGATTTATCTCAGGATAATCAAGCCATCATCCTTATTGAAATTAGGGTCTTTTTTATTGATTTAAATATCCTTAAGAAAAACATTACATAAATACCACATAAGGAGCACCCATAACCGACCAGCATGAATGCGTAGATGTACGAATATAGAAGAAGCAAGAGAGGTGTTCCAGGATCGCGCCAAGTGGAAATCCATGTTCTCTACCTACCCCTCTGGGTTACGGGCGTGAGCGCATATACGATAAAATCAGTTTAAACTAGAACTGTGGATAACCAGCTACTTCGGTTTACGATGATAGAAATAACAGTCAACATAAGATTTCTGCAGCCCTATAGTGTGAGTAATTTGATAACGTCGTGCTATGCCTTCGAGTTAATATACTATAGTATATATAGAGTACTGCTTCTGGTCTTCATGGTATTCTGTTTTTAATTGTTTTTTTTTGTATATCTGCCATCTTATATCTTTATATATACCGTCAATATTATTGTGATCAAAATACAATACGTGCACAATATATTAATTGTACATTTTAATTATATATTAAATATATAATTAAAATGTACAATTATTGTATGAATATAAATCATAAAGCACATTTTAAAATAACAAAAGTATTTCATAGCACTAATAAATAAACTTAGAATCGTTAGATAGATCATAAATGTTAACGAATTCCTAAATGTCAAGTTTAAAGTTGGCATCCCATTTCACACGAGACTATAAAAATTCTTTTTTTTTTAATATACAAGAATGCAGCAGCCGTTTTTTTTGAATTATAATTAGATTTGGCGAAGTTCCGCCCATCGAATGAAGCACATATCATAGCACAAGTTGCAGTCTGTGGAGGTTAATTTCGTCAGTGTTTTCTTTTAATACAAATGTCTAACTAATAAAATGTATATCACTCTAGTATACTATTTATAGCAGCATTTTGCTAATAAAATTCGAATCTTTGCACATCAAATTCAAATTGACATCGAAATGTCCGAATTTGATCATTAAAAATCCAAATTTGATGTGCAAAACTCTGTACATAATTGAACGCTGTAAAAAAATCCTGTGTTAACAGCTTGTAGAACTGTACATCGTATATGGAATATTAGTTTTAAACAGATTTTATCCGCTTGCGCTTGTGACTTGTATCGATAAATTTTTAAGCCAGACTATAGGCGTGGCCAGCAGATGAGCTCCCTTGGATAAAAATTCGATTACAATTAAATTAACTCACGTTCCTATTTATTTTTCATTAGCTCTATCTGATTTGGGAGTTATGAAACAAAAAACATATCATTTCAATCTCCATGAAGTAGTCACGACTTCAGAGCATAGCTCCTATCTGTATATTATATCACAACTTTTGAGAGGTTGTATATTACCTTCAGGGTTGTATTGAATCAATTTTAGTAATCACATAACTTAGGTAGTCCTTTAACTTACAGTTTTTTAACGAAAAAAAAAAATTAATGCTGCTCCTGACGTTTTTTGCCTATGAATTTAATTAATGAAACTTATATTTCGCAAGTATGTTAGCCAATACTAGGCGTTGGCGTGTCTTGAAATTCATTAATGAATTAATCTTTAAGTTCAACCACAAATTAGCTTAAAAGGTATGTTAACAAGATAAGTACTTGTCACGCTGAGAAATAAGCAGGCATTTCGTAAGTATAGATAAGTTGACATTAAGTTATTGTACAATAAAACGCCTGCGACTCCTTGCAAGGCGAATTTATCATTGCCACATGTCGCAAAATTTACAACGTTGATTATGAGTATTACGATATGTATTTGTTATTGCATAAACTAATGAAAAAGTATTTTTAAAGCTATAGTTTTCTGGACAACTCCAGACAATTACAACTCTAACTAAAAAGCAATCCTCTGTTTCCGTGGCAAGGTTACATTCAACATAACATAATTTGTTTTGTTCATTTAATACAACTTTGATATATAAAGCAAGTAGAAGGGGATCCTTAGTCTCAATGCTATCACAACTCAGTAAAGTGATATGTCAATTACTCGGACACATTTCACTTATATTTTTAGGTTAGGTTAGAAAATAACCTATCCTAACATAACAATATACTCCATTTTCAATAATTTGTAATTTAGTTTATCACTTAATGTCAGCTTACTATTCTATACGTCGTCGGTTAAAAGGATACATTAATTTTTATGGAATGATAACGAGTGCAAGTTTTGCGCACGCGCTCTGCGTTTATTATTTATCTGCATGATTAATCTGTTTCAGTTGTTGTCAAAAAGACTTATTGTGTTTAACTTAAGTATGTTCTTATAAGAAATTAATAAATTTACACTAAGTTTTGTCAGTATTATAAAAATAAGCTGTAATTATTATGTGCAACCAAAGATGCATAAACATTTGTATGAAATTACATTTAAAGTTGTTACTACTCTGAAGCATGCACAACATTGTCGTCGGTTCGAAACCGCCAGTCAACTATTGTCGTGAACCATTTCGAACTAAGTTTAAGGTTGGTTGGGAATGGCTTACTAAATTACTTCGATAATCTACTAATATTTCATATACATGCAAGAGGAGGACTGGCGTCAGGCAGGTGGCCGTTAAAAAACTATAGCCAAAACCTATTACAGTGGGAAAAGGGCAAGGAGAAGAAGAAAACTACTAATATTGTATCAATTTCAACATTTTTGAAAGGAGATGATACATAAAAAGTTAAAAGCATACGTTTGAATGCAATTGGTGTAGATATAGGTAACACACAAATATAGCAGTGACTAATAACTACTAGGACCCAGTCGCTGTACACTGAAAATCAATTCAGATGTCAGCTCTATGTCCCACATCTATGACTAGAACAATTAAGAAGATACTAAGATAATTATTTACATAAAATTTGCTAATGAATTTTATCTCAAGAAACAAAAAAATAAAAAACAAATAAATGCATAGACAAGAAATCTCAACATTTATTTAGTAAGCCCACCGGGAGCTAAAATCTTATCCGTCAATTGTACATTACTAATCGTG
Source organism: Papilio glaucus (assembly GCA_000931545.1). Classification (NCBI taxonomy): domain Eukaryota; kingdom Metazoa; phylum Arthropoda; class Insecta; order Lepidoptera; family Papilionidae; genus Papilio; species Papilio glaucus. Next base: position 13,957 of record JWHW01031135.1, on the reverse strand, counting down.
CGCTGCCCACGCCGACCGGGCATCGCTCTTCCCACTCCGCGCCTATTTAATAGATCTTGTAATTGAATTTCTTATTGAATTACAATTTAATTAGATCGGATTCGGTAATGAATGATCGTTTAGTATTGTTTCGGTCGGTCTTGATGGACGGGCGCCTGCCGGCGGTGAGCTGCCGCATTTTTCAACTCTTGACGTGCAATCATCTCGTGATTAATGAATGTTCAGAGATCGTTGAAAGCCGGAATTGGACTGACTGACGGACCTCTTTGGATCAGTTCGTTTTGCGTTGCTAGTGGGTAATTGCACTCATTATATATGCAATGTATTTATTTTTTAAAGCCATCTCGGCCTCAGCCATTTTATTGGTATACGTAATTATTATTTTTCTACAACACTAAACTTGACCTAGTCTTGTAACAAGTACGAAATTAAAGCGTAAGTATAATTAAGTTTAGTATTTGTTTTTTGCAATATTACCTCACAGAATACCGGGCTGAAGTAGAAGTAGGTACATTTTTTTGTCTCGTCGGATAAAGTTAGGTGCGGTAAGTCCTGTTTCGTTCTTTACCCTTCTCTTTTTTACACAAAGGGCGACACGAGGTCACCGACCGATTGTGAACATCGACAGTTTATAATCGGACTAGGCTTATTATAAACTACCATCAAATTTTGAACTAAGCGAACCATTGACAATTTGACGTGTCATTTCTCGACAGTTCATAAATTGTCGAAGTGAACGTCTACTTCACCCTCCAAACCGAAACCCTGTAATATTTGGCCACTATTGTGTGATGGTAGACGCCTCGAGGATATTTATAGTCACATAGATAATGAAACCGGTGAATGTTTTGTGTAGATTTTAATCTGTTATAATCACTAATAATTAGTGTAATTCGGTCATAAATCCATAATTATCTACAAATCATAAAATCCACTGCTGAACACCATCTACTAACTATGGGAATCGGAATTGATTATTTTTTCTAAATTTTTCGGTTTCCTGCTATTACCATTCGTTAGGCTGGCTGTGAATATTTCCAAAGGTATCCCGTCGTCTCTTTACCGAACATGTTGACCGTAGTGTCGAATTTTCGCTCGTTTGTTCTAAAAAGGATATAAAGCAAAATAACAAATCTTATAATTTCCATAATTCTTTATTTGATGCGGAATATTTTTAATTATAGAACTATAATAAATGTTGTAAGTGTGGTTTGTTTAAATTGTGTAAATACATGAAATAATTATACTTCTTTGGCGAAAATTTTACGTAAAATAATGTCAATTGATTATATAACAATAGTTTTGCCTGATATCCAATTTTATGTGACAAAAAGAATATAGCACTTTCTATATTATGTACCGATAAGATGGCATAATAATATTATGTATATAATACGGTTATATTACTATATCAAAATGGAACCATAATAAACTTTTGGTGACAGAAGGACACTATATTACAGACGGTAAAATTCACGACATTTTAGTATTAAAAAATAAAATATGTTTGTGGTCAGACCACAGACAAAGTTCAGATATAAATTAACGTGATGCTTTATGTATCAAGGTAATTAAAACAAGACGGTTAATAAAATGTGTTCTATTTCATTATAAATTTTATTGTAAAATAAATTTTCGTCGTAAAATTTGACTCAAGCCAAAAAAGATTTATGTACAACTTTCAGACACATTTTCCTTAATAACGGAAAACACTTACACTATTCAAGAATGTCTTACAACTATAATAAATAACAATAAGGCCTACAACTGGACGGATCCGTGATAATACAATCATTCTTAAACAATTTCAAAGATTTTAATACGTACAATAATATGATTTTATACTTTAAAGGCAGTAAAACTATAAAGAACAGACTCCAATTCGCCAAAATCATGAATAACTTTGGAACCTCTTATCGGGTCGGAATACAATTTAAATGGGACCAATCTTTACGGAATATTATCTTTACACATCGTGACAACATTGTCAACGTTTAATAATGGAGATCATGTTCGAAGAAGCCAAAGAATAATTTGGAAAAGTCAGATAAACATGATTTTTTGTATTTTTTTGGCCTATTTTGGGTTTTTTATTGCATTTAAATCTTTCAATAATTTACTACATTATCACTAAAAATATCTTACAAGTTGCTATAGCTTATGACGTAAATTTTGTTTATTTCTAATTGTATTTAGAATGTTTATAATTTTAAATAATTTGTAATACTTTTTCACAGTATGAAATTGAGAACTGGAAAACGATTAGTAGAAGTTGAGAACTGGATGTGAACTCGTGTCGCAGAGAACATGGTAATGTCTATAACAATGGTCAGTAGTTAAAACAATGTTGTTAATAAACTGACAAAGGTTTTGAAGCTCAACTAATCAGGTCCGTGTGGTGTCTTTGTCTGAGCATCTCTAACCGGAGCTCGTGTTCCCTCGCCGCCATTCGTAGAGCAGCGATACTGGAACTTCTTCTTTCTACTTCTGGACCAGTCTGTGTCGGCGGCGACTCACTGCCGGGTGAGATTGGAGGGGACACAGGAGGAGGATCGGGAGACTGTCTAGGAGGGGGTGCTAGGCCAGCCAGAAGGGAATGGAAGGGAGGACTGGTTGTATAAATAGGGGCGCTGAATAGCGGCGGTCGCGGTAAATGTGCTCCAAGGTACTGAGGGCTTAGGACCGGGGTGCCTCCATATCTAGAATTAAAATACATAATTTTAGTTAATGATGATGATAGCTAATCACTTTACTAAATAAAGGTCAAGGAATACTCAACAATATAAGAGCAAGCTAGATAAAAATGTTCTAGCCTCTACCATGAATGAATCCATCTTTTATTATTCGATTCTATAAAATAAATATACGGTTACGCGCGTAACTCAGAGGGGTAGGCAGCGATTAAGGAGTTCTATTTGTCGCGATCCTGGCACACCTCTCTCACTTCTTCTACATCCATACATCTACGCATACTATCTTGTCGGTTACGGGTACCCTTTATATCGCCCTTCTTTAGTGTGTCATTAATCTGACCGATATAAGTTCTCCTCGGACGTCCCCTGCCAACGCTGCCTCTGCCAACTCACTTTTGCAACATAAGTTTGTTTCATTACTCTCCCTTCATTCATCCTTTTAAAATGTCCGAACCACCAAAGCATACCTGTCTCAATTCTAGTCACAACATCCACTTTTAACACATCGGTTCTAATAGTAAAAAATATTTCTTAAATAATAAGATGTGATAAAAATAATACCTAAAAGAAGCCAAGGCGTTCGTATCGAACGGCTTTCTAAATCCGAAGCCCAACTGTGAGAAAGGGTTGGGCATGGAGGCAACTACTGAGGGTGGTGGGGCCCCGTTCGCTCCCAGGTACGGGTTGTAGGGGTGCGCTTGTGGACCCACTTTCTCTTGCTTGCGCCACTTCGCCCGACGGTTTTGGAACCATACCTGAAAATGAATTCATCAATTATTATTTGAACATCATTTAAATTTAAACAAAAAAAAATCAGTGACAAAAACAACGGTGTTAGTGTATTGAGCTATCTTCCGATTTCATTCGCTTAGTAAGTGGAGTCTTGCCAAATAGTGGGATATTTTAAATATGAAGAAAGCTACCAGCCCCTGAATTCTATATCACTCCAATAGCCCGGATAATTAGATTATTGGAATAGTGGGGTGTTCTTACATAAACAACAGATTTATTGTACAAACACGATAAGCTGTTCGTTACCTTATCCTATTATCATCGCCAGACTTATAAGCATATTAATTAATTGATAAATGATTATTAATAATGTTGGGTTTTTCATGTTTATTATACCCAAATACTTTAAAAATATATATATATTACAATTAGATTTAGATTAGATTAGAAGGTAGAGTAACGGAACAAATTCATGTTGCAAAAGTGAGTGGCAGCGTTGGTAGGGGACGTCCTAGGAGAACTTATATCGATCAAATTAGTAACATTCTAAAGAACGGCGATATGAGGAGTACCCGTAACTGACTAGAATACGGATAATAGAAATAAATCCATCCAAGGATGTTTGTTATTTAATCATGCTAAAACAGGAACAAATCTGAATGAAGCTTGGCGGAGTAAGATTAAAGTCGGAAATTAGTGCAAATGATATTTTTATGCCGTTCGGAATTGCAGCGCCCAAAAGCTATCGCTTACATTGATATCGCTTACATTGATCACATAATTTTAATTTGGTTGTCAGTGTCTCACACATATACACATTAAAACTATGACGCGAACGAAGTCGCGGGCGACGGCTTGTAATATTTCGTTGTTAGTTTGCGAGGACTCATGCCCTCGTAGGTTTGTCCTCCTCGTAAATATTTAGGGATTACGGTTGTTCTTATTATGACATATTTTCCTTGATACAATGTAATTTATGGGTAGAAATACATAAATTAATGGATAAGTCCTTATATGTTGTAAACCAAATGGGGTAGGCCCGAGTGTCAATTTAGAAAAGCACCTTAAATTTCTATAAAAAAATGATTTATAAGATCAGCTGTGCCGTAATAGTCAGACGTTGCAGACAGTGTACTTAAATCTTCTTTTATATTGATTTTTATGGGTAATCACAAAAAGTAAATTCTAGATGACTCTCAAATTCTTTTGAATTTATTTATTTCGTAGGATGTATTTTTAATATTGTTAGTTTGTTTATATTATACAAAACATCTATGAAAAAATCTGTATTTGTTACGAATCAACAAGGGGGCTTCTAAAAGTAGTGTGCATTATCAAATCGCTCATTTATTGACAGACTGCACGATGCTACCAACGAGAAAATAGTTCGAAATGTTATGTTGAATGTCTACCGCATGCTGCTCAGAAGATGAATACCGATCAGCTAAAGAAGAACCTGACGAGAAGGCATGCCCCCGATCAATAATAGTCCTCGCGACATTTGACTATCTCGGCGACGGAATTGTCTTTGATCAGATTGCTAAAACAAGACATATGTATGTACTAACAATTATTCCCAAGGAGGGTTGGCGTCAGGCAGGCGGCCGGCCGTAAAAACTATAGCCAAAACCTAAACAGCATACTGTTTAGGTTTTGTCCATAGACTACAATCATGCTGTGCCGACCTCACAAGAGTGGGAAAAGGGCAAGGAGATGATGATGACTTTCAAAGTTTTATCAGTTCGCTCCGGGAGTTCTGTTGTGCCTACGGAACATATTCCATATTCTTTCATACAGGTATATGTAAATGGCAAGTTGTGGCATTTAAACAGATAAAAAAACAGTGCATTACAATGCGGCATGTGCGCTTTGCCTCTTACTGACCGATTATAAATTTCTTGTTCCAATTTGTGGAATGTTGTTAATTATTACTACAGTTTAATTAATTGTGGCAGTTATAAATGTTAACTTGAGAATATTTTTAAGTGTGGACTTGATACTAGGACCAGAATCTCCGGACTGAAATTTCGACTACATTAGAGAGAATAAAGAGAATATTGTAATACATTATCAGACCAATTACAAAAAATTTTGAATGCATTTGCAAAATAAACAATCCATATGATTAATGAAGTTATAAGCGATGGTTTACAGAAAAACGTTTGATGTTTTCTATTTATAAAATAATAATTTAACAGCATATTCATACATATATTCATAAGAATCAAAATACAATTGAGAACGAACGATAAACGATAAGTTAATTTGATTGATTAATTCCCGAAATTCATCCAACATTCAACGCACGGAAAATAAAAAAGAAGCTATTCGATACCAAATAATCATTATGTAAACTGTTATTTTTATGTTAATTCAAATTAATTCGCTTATGATAAATGTTTGATGGTAAAAAATTAAGGCAAGATTTCTTTCTGTAAATGTCGATGCGGTTTGTTTAAACGGACGCTGCGACCAAAAAATACTGTTAAAGTTTATTATACAAATGGTATCGTAAATTCAAACTTATATATTAGGTCTTTGAGTTTATTTTTAACTGTATACGTACGTCGCACTAAGTTTACAATGGCCATTTTATAAATATGACTTCATACTGGGCTCTTGAATTTATAAATGTTGTAATGGGAGGCAAACACGTCGATGGTATGCGGAGTACGGTCGGCACAAAAAGATGCCGAACGCGTCCCAGGTGCCAGCTTTAATAGCTTAACAGAGTAGCGTATTAACGTAATGAGCATCTCGACTCTCGCAGTCAGCTTGGCATGGCAGCCCTAAAATGCCGCTTGCTTACGACTCGCGGTTTTAAATATGTATGATCATGTTTTGTATGATTACATCAATATTATAAGAATAGTCGTTATTCCCAGCAATGTCGCGTAAAGTAAAAAATTGTTTGGTTTTATACAATAATGAAGTTAGATTAGTGTTTAGTTTATGCACAATAGTGACAAGGTTTTTCCATTCCGTTTGTCTGTTTTATTTTAAGCATTTCGCCCACAACTTCAAAAATATCAGTAAACAAATGACCTTTTATTTATACAGCAATGATATTACAATTAAAATAGCAGATATGCCATTAGCGATTAAAAGTGAAGACTCGATAAGCTTCCCTCGATTTACGCTAAAGTGACAAACACTAGCTGTCCTGGTTTTTCTTATTACTTAAATTCTCTATCCTTTTTACACCATTTGACATGTGTTAATGTTGCTGCTGTCACTATTATTCGACTTTTGACCAGTGTTTTTGTTTGAGTATAACATATCTAAAGTATAAAATATAATTGCTATACAGCTTATTTGATTTCATTGACGACTTTTCAAATATGTCAAAGCAATGTGCAAAAAGGTTCATTAAAATAAATTCTTAATTATTCACATTTTTTGGGCCAGAAACCATTGTGTGCGGCCACGGAATACCCGACCAAATTCTATCTTTATCTGGTTTACCGAAGCATAGAGGACAAACATATAAATATTGATTTTTGTTTATATAAGATACTAGCTGTGCCCCGCGGTTTCAGCCGCTATGCAATTTAATTTACGCAAAATAGTATTTCGTACTTGTTATTAATTGTGACATTTTAATATTATTTGCAGTGCGCATTCTGCCAGTCGCGCCAAATGTCTGTCAGTCAGTTATGCCAAAAGCCCTAATCAGAAAACTTGACAGTAGAAAAGTCAATAAATAGTCATTAAGATTTTTTTCTTATTTTTAATTTTCCAACTTTCTTAATTTTTTCTTTCATAATAACTTTCTCCTGCCAATAACAAACATAAAAAAGAATTAGCGGAATCTTTCCAGCGTGATGCCGTGACCAAGGGAAGTAATTAATTTTTATATATATATATTAATTTTCGATAATAATTTGTTTGTTTGATTACCGTTTAATAAACTATTTAACTTATTAATGAAATACATTATAATACAACACTGAGTAAACTTGGTTTTGAAGTGACAACTTCTTTATCCGCGTTAGACGACATATAACTTGCTCAACGTCAGCAACACGCGTCAGATATGCTTATTTGAATTTGGAACAGTTTCAACGAACTTTTTTTTTCATTTATTTTTCTTGTATTCAATTTAGAATGTTATTAGTAAGACACGAGTGTTTATTTTTGAACTATTGTCGCGCCTTCCCACCCGTTTTGAGATTTAAGTTCTGTCGTTAAGTTAAGATTTAAGTTCGTATGTGTATATTTATTGAGTTGTCCTACGTTGTTTGTAACTCTTTGATGTGACGTCGTTATATTAACTATTCATAGTAAGTTTTAACTGCAAACGAGCAGTTAGATGTATTAAAATTTATAAACAGTACTAGAACTACTCCTTTAAAGAAAGGTCAGGCGTTGTAAAAAAGTTACCTACTCCGGCATTGAATTTAAATAATAAACGTGCGTAAAAATTAAGATATTCCAGCTGATGGAATTTTAATTTATCCTTACATTTTATGATTATTTTCACGTTCTCCATCGACCTTAATATAGACGTAACGTTTTTTCTGCCTACCCGCATATGGTCAAGAGCCACAGGCATTCCGTCCATTCGTGGCCGATATCATTTCTTATGTTATAACGTAATTTACAACAGAATGCCGACTTGTTTACATCGCCGTTTCTAAATTATTTATACGTTTAATTAAACTAATTTACATAATTTACATTAGCCATTTATTTATTGCGGTTAATTGGAGCTTTGTAAACTTCGCGGAATTTTCAGTAGAGCAAGCATCTAATGTGTGAACAATTCGAAGAATGGTCGAAAATTTTTAACTGGATTGTTAATGCATTTATGGTCTTCTTTTCGTCTATATATCGGTCGGTCTCTTGAATGTATTGTTGCTCTCACTCACTCACTTAAAAACATCGACTTGCCATAGTTCCTAAAAACTTTAAGATTCACGAAGCCTTATGCGGTCAATTTATACTAAGGACCTTCATCTACACCCGTACAAGATTCAGTTCAATAAGGATCTTAGGACAAGTATGCAAAGCATCGGCATTTCATTCTTCGGGTATACGGGACAAAGTGAAGTGAATGTCGTTTTTTCGAAAACAATAATTTTTTTACAAAAGGGCTACTATAGCCTGTGACCAGAGCCGCTTAGGGACAATACAATAAAAGGTTTATTCCACTTTGATCACCTGAAACACGTGATCTGGATGAACTAATTAGAATATGAAAATAAGATTATAATATTAATCTTATTTTCATTTGTTAGTTTATTTACCAAATTAAAAAAAATATATCACCAAGAAGGTATCATCCAAGTGATCAAAGTAGAATAGACTCAATGAAATTAAAATATAATCATTTTGCTTAAATAAATATTTGTTTTATTTTAAAATGAAAAAGTGCACTATTATATATTATTGAGATACCTATATATTGATTATTTGTGTTTTTAATCATTTGCTAGTTCCGTGGAATTTCTCTAAGATCGGAGGTCTTGGTATTTTATGACACGTTTATTTCTAAAACATATTACATTTAATAAGAAATGGAAAAACCTTTTGGTCTGGAAAACCTAACCTATTTAGGTTATATCATCTCAGCTCGTTATTTAATATTCAGTACAAATAATTATAATAAAATAAAACGCAATTAAAGAACTATTTTGACGTTAGTATCGAGTTAGACAAATCAGTATTGATATAAGAAAATTACGAACGACCTCATTTTATAAACAAGATTTCGAAAAACGTCGAGTTTATTAAAATTTATTTGTGATTGCGGCATCAATTAAAATGATAATTTAAATTGATTCATTACGTTCGATGTCGTTAGTTCATAATTGGCAATTCTGAACAATTTTTAATTATTCAGAATTGCCAATTATTTTCCAGCAATTTTTCTCTTAATTAAAGATAACTTAACATACAACTTGTGTACGATGACGATTAAACACAATGATTCATTCAAATTCAATCATTAAAATGCATTGACTTTTCATTAATAGAAAATATAAATAAAAAAATGTCTGTAAATTATTACCACAAGTTGCTAATATTTTAATTGAAAAAAATCTTAAAGTTTTTCAAAATTTCAACGCCTAAATCTAGAAGATGCAGCAGTGATAAATCTGCAGTCCTTAGTTTCTCGTTTTTTTACCGAATAATTTTTCACAAAAATTCACTGCTGGTCTGTGTTTTATGGTCACCATCTTGTTTTCCGTTATTTATATTAGGTCATTTGACCTGGTCAAGAAACGCCCAATTATCTAAACACCAAGAAAATATTAAAACACAAAACTCGATATAAATAACACCGGTGCTATTCTAACGTTCCGTTTTATTATATTTAGTTTTATTATGAAAAACTGTTATTTAATCTACAATTTCATGGTAATGTAGGCTATATGTGCTGCCATTGAAACAAACGTGTCGTATTAATTCAGTTATGTATGAAAAATATTAATCAGCTGAAAGCAATTGTGTTTAATAAACATAGCTGCGACATCTGTTTGTATGTCTGTTTTAGTGCTAAAGATTATTTCAAAGTGGTATTCCATTACTTTTACATAGAAAGTTGCTTAAATCATATACAATATTTCAAAAGTCGTAGTCGAAATAATCTATTTTAAGAAAAAAATTAACCGTTGCAAAATATTGTATTGAATTTTTTGTATCTAAGTAAAATGTTATTACTTGCATAACAGTATAATTTTATTGCGATAGATGGCGCTAATAGTCTCATAAACCGTTGTCACCAAAGCCTGGACTCCACGGTGGTGTTGACTTGACGCTTTATCGATTAAAAACATAGCTAGTAATCATAAAAAAAAAACTCGCAATATACCGCAATCGGAATAAAAAGACAGCAATCTCTGAATACATTTCACAGAGCTTACGTATTATAGAAAATACATACTTATTGATAAAAATAAACAAAGGATCGATCTCCAGCGTAAAATAGTATAAGTATATTGAACGTTAAAAATGAACAAAGATAAAAAGAAAAGGTCATATATAATGTAAGAAAATTGTTAACAATGTGTATTTTTTTAAATTTTAAACCGTTCCGCTTGACTTTTACATCAAACCGGTGTTCTGCACTCTTGATCAACTAAATGATTGTAACTCTTCGCGTGTATATAATAGTACAATACTTTGTTAAAATTATGTCGGCTGTTTGTAAGATAAACAAATTTAATTAAATATATACCTGTATTCTGGCTTCTGTCAGTCCTATCTTCATTGCCAGTTCTTCTCTGAAACAAAGAAAAAAGAAATGAGTTAAAAAAAAGTTTATATTCGATTACTTTTTAATGTCACCGGTAGACGCAATGATATTTTATACTATACTTATGTTATACTCATACAAAATCACCGGAAAAAAGTCTTTCAAACACTTGTGTGCTATTAGCACACTTTTGTTAATTTCGATAATTTTTTGACATCGCGTCCTAATCGTGGCTATGCATGATGTAGAAAAAGTGTGCTAATAGCAATTTTTCTTCAGTCTATAGCAGATATAGCATATGCTACTTTTTAACCGACTTCAAAAGAAGGAGGTTATCAATTCGGTGGGTTTTTTTTATGTATGTACATCGATTACTCCGTGATCCGATTTCGATGATTCTTTTTTTGTTCGACAGCTAGTGCTCGCCATTTTTTTTATTCAAGCCGGCAGTTTTAATCAAAGTAATAATAGAATTAAGTAATAATGAATACCTACAAATATTTATAATCTAGACGAAGACTAGATTGGCACCGACTTCAAATACCTTTAATATTCATAAAATAATAGTATTTTATGAATATTAAAGGTATTAGGTTTGTATAAGAGGTGTATTCAATTAAATCTTTATTAAGTTATTTTGTACTTTTTAGTTTTTGAAGTAGGTTTTTTTTAACGTAGTTTTTTTATAATATAATATCATTATACTTTTTATATTACATGTCACAGTGGGAGCATTCAGCCACTCGAGTGTGGCATTGAGTTTTTTTATTTGTACTTAAATTGACAAATGACATTACATTAATCATAAGCATACACAAAGGGACTATCGTCCTTAACGATTTGTTTCTTTGCGAGCAGCGCCATCTAGTAGTTTAAATCTTAAAAAATACTGGCGATGTATTTAATTTAATCTGTTTTCCTCTAAATTAAAAATCTATTTAATAAAGTTAATATGTTTGTAGCTTTGAGATTTTTACAAGCGAAAGAAATCCGATCAATAATAAGTAATTCAATAAACCGGCGTCACAGGCGTCCTAGGAAGAAGTCCGGCTGAAGTGTTTACCGTTCAAATTCATAATAAATAAATAAATATACGCTCACGCCCGTAACCCAGAGATTATGGATTTGCATTTGGCGCGATCCTGGCACACCTCTCTCGCTTCTTCTACATCCATATATCTACGCATACACACTCGTCGGTTACGGGTAATCCTTATATCGCTCTTCTTTAGTATGTTACTAATCTGATCGATATAAGTTTTTCTAGGACCTCCTCTACCAACGTTGCAAATTCATATCTTGATATATTGCGCTACTACTAACTTAATATCACAATAATTCGTCTCAAATCAGAAAAATTGTAAACTAGTTACTCTATATCCAAATATATACATAACACATGAAAATCTTTTCCTATTTAATCTCTTTGAAATGGAATTATAGCCAAATTGGACGAGTCAAGTTGCGATGTGAATTAATTAACAATAACTTAAATAAATGCATTAGCATGTTAATATTATTGCTATAATTAATCGGCGCAACGCCATTTACTTATGACTCATTTAAAAAAAAATAAGTTGCAGTTATATTATTGTTTGGATTTTCTATAAAGTTGTTGTTAATTTAGATTTAAAGTTTAAATAAGAGTTATAAAATCACCCGATCGTTAAAAATGTAATTAATAGATTAAAGGTGATTTGTCAAATAATTGAACAAACCACCATATGTTTTTGTAAGTCTTGTCGAGGGTATAAATTAAAACACGTATTTTTTTAAGCCTTGTTGAGGGTATACTCACACCATTTTTACAAAAATAAAACGTTCTAATAAAATTTGTACAAAGTTTCCGAGTCCACAATATGAGGTAGGCAAGAGACCGATCTTTGTCACGGTCCTTGAGCGAGACCACATGGGTACAAAACTAAATTGCCGTGGTCCAGAACTAGAAAATCGTGATATCTAATTCACCTTATGGTAAATAGCATTGTTAACCCGATTTTGTTGCAGAATGAAAATAATGCGTGCAAAAATATAATCAAGTGCGGTTCTCACACACATGTTAGGACTGTTCGCTTGGTGCCGCCCCCATTGTGCTGAAGCTCAATGTGCTTCCAATACAGGGATAGACCCAGGTATAACTCAACCAGCAATTAATACAAAATTAATAAAGCTAATATAGTAACACAATGTACATTAATTCGAAGGCGGAACAAGGCCGGAGCAGCTAGTATAAAATAATAAAATTGTGACACCTTGATTATTTATCTCGACGTTATAAATAAATAAATAAATAAATATGCGCTCACGCCCGTAACCCAGAGGGGTAGGCAGAGATCATGGATTTCCATTTGGCGCGATCCTGGCACACCTCTCTCGCTTCTTCTACACTCATACATCTACGCATACATGCTCGTCGGTTATGGGTGCTCCTTATATCGCCCTATCGTTATAACTGATAGTATCTTAAGACGGACGTTGTCACTGGAGAGATTAAATGGCTAAAAATAAATTAAAATTATATCGAACCATTGTAATAATCACTGATAAACTTCAATAATTTATTTTTTATCCTTACTTCATTCATATATCGATATCGTAAAATGTTATTAAATGATAGTTGTTGAGATTAAGATAAGCCATGTTACGTAGTCAAAGTATTTATTTTTATAATTTAATGCTATTTGTTAATGAATTATCGATTTTATCCTATACATACATGACATAAATATTTCTTTATCTACATCGAATTAAATAGATATAATAACGTAATCCGTCTATCCGTCTTGTCTGTCTCTAAGTATGGAAAGCAAGAATGAAGATAATTAATTAAATACATACACAAGTCAACAAATTATGTAATTGACTTACCTAGATCAACCTAGAGAACTACCTACTACTCTAGCTCTTGTACCCCGGATATTCTTAATAAAAAAACGTGTTTTATGTACGCAAGTATGGAGTTATACTTCTTCAGCCTAGCAAAATTATCTAACAAATTTATCCCGGCGATTTCACCGTATGCATTCGAAAGCAAGTGAAAAAAAAAAAAACTACGTTTAAAAAAACCGACTTCAAAAACTAAAAAGTACAAAATAACTTAATAAAGATTTAATTGAATACACCTCTTATACAAACCGAATGCCTTTAATATTCATAAAATACTATTATTTGTATGTGCTTCCTATTAAAAGGTTTGAAGTCGGCACCAAGTTCTAAACAAAATAAAACTAATGTTATAAACAGCTTACTTATTGTAATGATATTCCTACACTAAAGATTAACTCACGTATATAAATCTAAAGAACAATGAGAATTAATGTGAAACAGATGA
>JWHW01031133.1:14082-26086 GCA_000931545.1 Papilio glaucus | reverse complement strand
GGATGGGAACGGGAAAAGGATTCGACGGGGAGGGGGTTAACGAGAAAAAGGAAATATCCTTATTCCTGTCTATACCCTCCTAGGTCCATTAAAGGTGGGCAACGCATCTGCAACACATTTGCTTGTTGCGGATGTCCATGGGTAGCGCTCACTTAACATCAGGTGATCCGCTTGCTCGTTTGCCACCTTCTACCATAAAAAAAATAATGTGTCAACTTGATCCCGGAAGCAACCGGACATAAACAAATCAAGCTTTGTTTAAACCGCTGCAGCAAGTTGCCGCCATTCATTTCGATTTTTAAGACGCGTTTGACGCATCTATCTGTTTGTCATACTTAAAACAATCTAGAGAGTCTTATAATATGTAGGCAGTCTTTGTTTATATCTATGCTGTAATGAAAACAAGCATACTCAGGCACTCTAAGCCATATTTAGGTATACTAGATTCGTTACCAGCTTAACAAGCTCGCATGTGACCTCATCACGACGCATGTAAATCCGGGGTATGCATTATGTATCGCTCCGCCGCAGGGCGTGACCCACTTCCCGGCTTACGCCCCCCTAGTCATATGCCCCCATCACGACCTCCGGACAAGTTTTTACAGTGTTCATTAATTAGTCGCCAACTACGCGTGACGTTACAAAGTCGTTGTTTATAGGCGTTGCGATGAATTAATTAGTTCGGGGTTTGTTACCTAAAGGACTTGGGTTCGAAACCGATTAATGAAAATATATGAAAGAAGGAAAACGAGCAACGGATCGAAACTTAAACACGAGAGTTGAATACTGTACCGCCAGAAACGAATGAAAACGAGAAATAAATGAAATAGATGACGTCATTAATGCATAATAAGTGCACTAGATGGCGCCAATAGCATTTTGGAACGCGCTGTAAAAGCTCTCCTCTGTGTCTCGCTTCACAGGCCACGTCCCGAAGACACCCGTTACAATACGTTAAAAATATATAATGTTGAACTGAAAAAGATTTTATTTATTACTAGCTGTGCCCCGCGGTTTCACCCGCCCTGCTATTTTAGTTAAACGAAATGATATTACCTACTCAATACTACCGTAATCTCATCATCATCTCCCTGTCCTTTTCCCGCGTATGTGTGGTCGACACAGTACGGCCGTAGCACAGTTGAATTGATATAACTTTTTATTTATAAACCGATTGAGATAAAACAAACACTAAATGTAAAGTGAAGCTTACCACCATACATTAGTGAAAACCGCACACAAATCAGTTAAGCCGTTTCTGAGATTAGCGGAAACAAACGCACAGACAAACAGACATACAGACAAATAGACAAAAATTCTAATAATCATTGTTTTGGGTTTTATTGCGTTTATGAAGGCCCCTAATAATAGTTCTTCTCAAGTATCTTCCATGTACAGACAGCGATTAGTTACATTTTTATTATATGTATTAATAATTATTTCTCAGTTCAATTCTTAACTGGTGTCTGAAAAAGAGAGAAGAGTAAAGAGTTAATGCCGTTAAGATGCGATCCTTAAGAAGTATGTTAGACGTGACATTGAATGATAGGATAAAAAATAGCGTTATAAGGGACAAGTGTGACTTAAAAGTGGATGTTGTTACTAGAATTGAGAAAGGTATGCTTCGGTGGTTCGGGCATGTGGAAAGGATGAATGAAGAGAGAGTAACGAAGCAAATTTATGTAGCAAAAGTGAGTCGCAGACTTGGCAGGGGACGCCCTAGGAGAACTTATATCGATCAGATTAGTGGCTTACTAAAAAAAGGCGATATAAGGAGCACTCCTAACCGACGAGTATGTATGTGTAGATGTATGAATGTAGAAGCGAGAGAGGTGTGCCAGGATCGCGCCAATGGACATGCATAATCACTGCCTACGGCCGTGTAAGCATATTTATGAGTTCCTTGTAAGTTTAAATATTTAAAAAAATATTCTTTTGCGACGAATGATAGCGAGATTCAAGCAAAGGGAATTCTCAATTGAAACATCGCTTCGTTAATCAATTAAATATTTTACGCAATTATAAATCAACAGAGCTCGAAAGGGACTGAAAAAACAAACCTTCAAACCTCACATATCCCTACAGAAAACAATACCGACCCCCTTATAACGATATGTAAACTTACACAGTAAAAATAAAATTAAAAAAAAACAAAAAGCGGTCCGATCGGGTCGGAGCCACGCTTGGGAAATTTCATGCACCGATCGTCAATTTTATTACTTGAAAAAATTTTTGTTACGAAATGTTTGAAACCTCTGGAGAGTGGACCGACAAAGGAATTTCGACCCTATTCCAATTTGCTTACGGTTCACTTTTCTTTGTGCTGTTAGAATGTTAGCTATGTTTTAAGTTGGAATTTGTTCATTCAGTTTACCTTTTATAAAACTTTTTGTATTAAGACTAGTACACGCTCGTGACTTTGCTTTGTGTTGAAAAACTTTGAACCGCGGTATACGCGCTGTGGCGACATCTAGCGGTGGCGCGTGAAACGTATAAATATACTGGAACAGCGTTTTCCTTTTTTTACTACTTGTCACTTATCAACGAGTGAGTTACAACACTATTATGGCGCTATTGAAATTTAATTAATTTAAATTAAGATCTTAATAAAAAACAAATAATTATAATCAGCCTTTGTATTACGTTTCAACTGCACGGACATCGGCCTGCACTCCGAGAGAGGGAAGCTGTAATCCACCACGCTGACCCAGTGCGGGTTGGTGTCACATGTCTTCGAATTTGGTGGCCTCTTTCCTCACGATGTTTTCCTTCACTGTTTTCGGAGCAGTGGTGATGATAAATTACACAAATAACGCCTGCTTGGGTTCGAACCCGCGACTTACAGTACGTAAGTCTACTGGGCCACCACTGCTCTCTCGTTAAAGTTTAATTGACAGAAAAATTAAAACCGTTTCTACAAGTATCTTGCAAAACATTAACAGTGGTAGAGCCCGCAACATCTGTTGCACGTGGCCGGCTCGACCGGTGAAATACCACGACCTCACAGAAGACACGCGTCAAGTAATCTGCATATCACCTGATGCCGGAGGCCTAATTCTGGTCCTCTTCCCCTTTTTTTAATAAGAAAAAGAAGGAAAATGAAATATTAATTTTTCTGCTTATCCCCCGCCCCCCTGATCAATTCATTAAAGTTAGGCAAATCTGGTCACTTAATTTTAGATGAGCCGCTTTTATTTGCCACCTTCTTCATAAAAAATAGTCTTTTGTCTTTGAAAATCTTTCTCGTTTGAAACAAAGAAATATTTTATATTTTAAAATAATTTAATCTCCATTAACTCCTTAGCTCATCCTTAAATCCCCGACGGACTTTCTTCTGAGGATTGTAATGGTTCCGTTTAAAACAATTTTTATTTTCTATAAAGATACTTGCTCTCGTCAGCGCCTTTCGTTAACTATTTTCCTCGCTGGACATTCTCAACTTAATTCCACGTTTATAAATTGGTATTACAGGTAAATCTATACAGATAAATAAAATTGAAATGTCTGTATGTAATATCAAAATTAAATTCCCATACCCAGTACACATGATGTATATACGGTACTTATAACAAAAATACAATTTTTAAAATTTCTGTCTGTCTGTCTGTCCGGTTATTCCGGGTAATCTCCGAAACGACTGAACCGATTTGGATGGCACTTAGGGCTTATCGAAATATAACTTTGATACTCATGTTTTACATTTTTTTTGGTACGGTAAAAACAAATAATATAAAAAATACGATTTTAAACTTTTATTTTGCGAAGTGAATATGTTTTATTTGATTCCACGCGGATGAAGTCGCGGGCAACAGCTAGTATGTCATAAGTTTGTTATTATCAAAACACTAGCCAATTAAGCTAATTTCTCCATACAAACTTTCATCCCATTTTAGATCTTTGGGGGTATGATTTCAAAGAAATCCTTTTTTAGTACTCACATAACTTCAAGTCTGTAGGCCTCCAGTAATTTGGACTGGACCTTAATATAAGTCAGTTAGTTTTTGCCTATAAACCTACCTACCTATTTAAAGATCTGATATCGATAGATTATAATCTATTGATAAAAAATACGTTAAATTGTAAATGGTACACATTTTTTAAATGATAGGACAGTTTATGATATGACTAGTGTAGTAGGCTTATAAGCTAACAATGTATACAGCTTTACGGTGACATGTATAAACGAAACCTTTCTTGTGTTTCGTTTGTCCCAAAACAGACAGAGACAGAAGCATAGCACCTTATTCCAAGTCTGACATCACGTTTCAACATGTCCATTCGTTCTTCAAAGAATATGTTTATTCTTAAACAATCCCCTATGGGAATTACAAAAAAGGTTTTACTAAAACTAATAACAACTATACCTTTAAACGAGCCCCCCTTCCTTCAAACCCGTCGTTCCCCCCATCCCGGAGGCTAAATATTTCAATTACGCCTTTCTTTTTCGTCACTCAAGCATTCCCCGCGATCCCGGGATTGTGGTACAGTCCAATGAGTACGCTTAAGCGATCGCAAATTGGACGGAACGAGATGTTTGTGAAAGAACCTTCTTGTCTGGTTGAATATTAATCTATGGCCTGCGGTATTCAACATAAATATGGGATGAAGGTAGCTTTATACCTTTGTAATAATTGCGTGATCATGTGGGGTAGGCAGTCATTTTTAGTGGTCCGTACCCAAAAGGTAAAACGGGTCCCTATTACTAAGACTCCACTGTCCGTCTGTCACAGTGCTGTATCTCATGAACCGTGATAGTTAGACAGTTGAAATTTTCACAGATGATGTATTTCTGTTGCCGCTATAACAACAAATACTAAACAGAATAAAATAAATATTTAAGGCAGCTCCCATACAACAAACGTTTATTTGCCGTTTTTATATATAATGGAACGGAACCTTTCGTGCGCGAGTCCGACTCGCACTTGGCCGGTTTTTTATTTGTATTGTATGTCACCGATTCATTGTGAACTACGTCAGTTTATAATTGAACTAGGCATGTAACTGTCAGAAAATTGTGAACTGAACGAATTATTGACTTGAACTTATGACAAACAACAAGCCTATCAGATGGCCTGATTGCCTCCAAGCAATATAACCAAAGTGTCCAAATAAATATACGCTCACGCACGTAGCGCAGAGGGGTAGGCAGAGAATATGAATTTTCATTTGGCGCGATCCTGGCACACCTCTCTCGCTTCTACATCCATACATCTACGCATACAAGCTCGTCGGTTACGGACTTCTTATATCGCCCTTCTTTAGTATGTTACTAATCTGATCGATATAAGTTCTCCCAGGAAATCCCCTACCAACGCTGCCACTCACTGCCGCAACATGAATTATACACTAAAAATACTAATACGACTTAGGGTCTTCAATAAACGTCCTTAAAGGCAACGCATCTGCAGTTCTTCTGGTGTTGAAAAAACACATTCAAATAATACTTAGCAAACAGTATTACTATAGCAACGTATCTTTTTTCATTTAGTCTCGAAAGACGAATTCTTTATAGGTTATTATGAGTTAGGTTTGATGGATTGGATATGAAAGTATTCTCTATATACAGGATGTTACAAAAGTTGCATTGTGTGAGAGGTTATTAGGGTTGGCACTTTTTTTTTGTTTAATAAATATTGTTTTTTTAATGGGCAATTATGTCACACCTGTAAGAATACCATGTGCCTTCGATAATACCTTAATACAGTACTTTCCGTCGACTTCAATAGCAATTTTCCCGTACTACAAGTTCACAAGACGATGTTGTTCCTAGCTTCATCACTATCCGACTGCCGCGAATCGACCCGATAGGGTTGCCAGTCCGAATAAATATGAACATATTCGATATACATTAATTAATCAAATAAGAAATAATAATTAATTATTTTAACCTAACACACGTTGTATATGTAAAAAAAGAAACCGACTGAAATATCAACGTACTGGGTCTAAAGTAGGGGATGAAAATTTGTGTGCACACATTTTTTTTCCATTGTAAGTTGAGCTCGGATTTCTATAGGAGCAATAATAATTAGGGTTCCGCGTAGGATGGACAAATTGGTGAAGTTAAATTGCACGGCGAGTAAAACCGCAGGCTCGGCGTAATAAAAATCCAAATATTAATTTCATTAAGTATCCCATATTTTTTTCATTAATCTGATACTTTACCACGTGAAACACACACAAAGTGCACGTGTATAATATTAGTAGAATTATCAAAATCGCTTGCGCTTATGACTTACGCGATTGTGAAAACGAGAGCGTGCCAACGTTTATGGATGTTGTTTTTTTGTGTTTCTCTTACCCGAAATAAGGCTTTGTTTGTTTTTTTAATGCTCATGCCCCAAATAATGTATCCGGTGACTATTTCGACGTCTAAAGAAGCCTCCCCCCCACTACGAGATTGGCGTCGGTTCAAATGGGCTACGAGGACTGATGTAGCTCGCTGTTACTAAAGAAAAATATCTGGTGCTACCGCCAAGTCGAGCACGGCCATTCTTCTCACGAAGCGACTCACGGCACATTTCACCCCCTTGTAACTTCATCGTTGGTAAAGCAAGAAGTTTGAATGTTTGGTGATCAAGAGATTACCTCCTACAACCTCATAAACTTTACCTCTTTGTAATATTAGTATAGACTAATAATTATGAACTGATGGAAAATTGTGAACTTAAAACAATTTACGATTTGTCGTATCATGTCTACTTCATACGTGCCTAAATATTATATTGCCTTCTTAATTTTATTCCGTTTCATCCATGCTGAACAATTCTTTATCGCGAAATAAGGGCCATTCCACACGACGTTTTCAGTGCGCGCAGACGACGCGCGTTTTAATGAGCGTGTCCTCAGGCGATACAAAGTCACACGCGTCGACTGTCTTGCGCTCGCTAGGCGTCATAATCGCGTTCAACTAGAGGCCCTAAGCGCTCACTACTGAACGTACGCCTCTATCGATCTCTCACTTTCGCAACTTAGACTAGATCAGTCAATTGGCTTAACTACGCCGCAACGACCGTAGATATCTTAGAAGTTTTCGGGCCTTGTTTGTTTGTGTCAGTCCAACATTATTAAAGTATAGGAATACTAAACGAAATAGGGACGATACCTATAATTAATAAGTAATAGTAATTTATCGATAACACAAAATGGAACATCACTATCTTTCAACTTCCATTGACTAACACAAGAGCTCGTCAAAGCGGGCGGAAAAATCGGGTCATTTGTCCCTTACGTTTTCCTTTCATCTTGTCACAGGCTCTCGCCCCGGGTCTGTGCTGATTTGGGCTCTTATGTGACGCCATTTTAATGATTTCCTATCGTTTAATAGACTAGCTGTTGCCACCGTCTTCGTCTACTCAGAATACTTCAATTAGACTATAAATGTGTGTGTTTGCTCGCGATTCCGTCCGTGTAGAATATTGACATTGGGCAGCATTTTATTTTTTTGAAGATAACCCTTTTTTTGCATTAAACAGCCTATATCCTTCCTCAGGCTCTAAACTATCTCTGTACCAAGTTTTATTTAAATCGGTTTAGTAGTTTAGGTGTGAAAGCGTGACAAACAGACAGAGTTACTTTCGCATTTATAATATTAGTAGGGATTAGGACTATATATATATTAGTTGCAAGATATTTTCTATCATCCTAAGCTCATCTCTTTTAAGGTTTAAGCAAATTAGGTAAACCATTTACTAATATTGTTTTAAACTTTCAAAGTAAGCTCAATCCCACATTCGAGTATTTTCGTGTACCTCCTAACACAACTTTAAGCTTAGTTTAATGTAGACAAATAATAGATAGAGCCTAAGTTACTCACTGAGCTTTCTATTGGAGAATGAAATTTTAAAATCGGTTCTTTTCGAGTTAATCCCGAACAAACATACATTTTTTTATTTAATACTAACCGTGCCCTGAGGTTTTACTCGACGTGTAATTCAATTAAACCGAAAGTCCAGGTTGTGCTGAACCCTATTAATTATAATTGATCATATATACCTGAGGTCAACTTACATTGTACTATAATTATACCTCTATACAAACTTTCATCCAGTACTTTAGACCTTTGAATTAATTTAGAAAAAGTTCCTTCTTTTACGTCATTTTGTCGTCACTCCCTTCTTAATCATGTCACCTTTCATCCTTCTTGTAGGCTTACAGGCACATCCACATTCATATATGAACTCTCTTTGTCACATGCCACTCTACCCTTCTCACATGCTCTTACCATGCTAACCTTTTTCTCCTTAACTTTTCCGCTATCGGTGCTACTTTCAGGCTTCCTCTAATATACTCGTTTCGTACCTTATCCATTCGTATTCCACACATCCATCTCAACATTCCTTACCTCATGCAGTCTATTCGTTTAACATCCCCTTTAGCAGTAGAAAAGTGAAGACTCCAAACCATCCCAATTGGAACGCTTTTGATGTAGCTTACGTCATGTGTTTACGCTTAAATGACAAACACTAGCTGTCCTCTTTTTTCTTATTATTTTAATTACGCTATCCTTTTCACACTTTTTGCTGTTAGTGAAACACTTTTGTTGGGTGATTTTGTATGAGTATTGTTATACTCCTTTTTATTAGATAAGTATGTCAAATTCCCGACACCAGAGGGCTTATAAAGTCTTATCCAAAGTTCCGCTTCATGCATTTTCAATGACGGATGAAAAATTAATTTCATATCTTTATGAAAAGATTCACTATTTCAGCTTCATTGAATAAAACATAATGATTTGAATGAAGACTTGGGATTCGCGGTAATATCCCAATTCAATAACCCGTCGCAACAACGGGTTTTAATAAATCCGGGGGAATCCCTCCGTAATTTTTAAATCTACCCTCCTTCAGAATTGTCAGCGGTATACTGTCACGTTTGATTATTGAACTGGTGTTTGATATTTTTGAAGCGAAAACTTAAGAGCCACATGAGACGATATTTGGTAGGTGAAAATGTTATAGGTTTGCGACATAGTTTCCGATGAATTTTTTCATTTTTTTTCTTGAATTTTGTTGTGGAGATAATGAGGGTTTATTTTTGTTGATTGCTTAAAAAAATAAAATATGTGCTCACCTTCGTAACACAGAGGGGTAGGCAGAGACCATAAATTTTCATTTGCCTCGATCCTGGCACACCTCTCTCGCTTCTTCTACATTCATACATCTACGCATACATGCTCGTCGGTTATGGGTGCTCCTTATATCGGCCTTTTTTAGTAAGCCAATAATCTGATCGATATAAGTTCTCCTACAAACACTGCCACTCACTTTTGTGAGTTTGTGTGTGTGTTTGTCTTAACTCGATGTTCCCGGTCACAAATAATCAATGATGAATGTATTGTCATCGATTCTTGACAACTATGTAAAGTTTCAATTTAATCTGTGGCTTTGAAATGGGAGAAAATGAAGTTTAAAAGAGTATACATACGGCTAAAAGCGTGTTAAAAACACTTAATGAAATTGAGACAGTTTAAAAAACAGCATTATCATATTATTTAGTGGAACTGTACCATAAAGTGTTAATTTTATTGAGTAATTAATTAATTGCATGTCTTTGTATAATTAGTGGATGATAAGCCACTAATGTGTTTATGACAGCAATTACTGTGAAGTCTGACCTTCTTTTAGTTTTGATGAATTTAGAAAAATCCTTTCTTACTACTTTTCCTACTACGTGCTACGTAATATCTGTACAAAATTGCAAGTCTATAGGCCCAGTCGTTTGGACTGTGCGTTGCGTTCAGCTTAGTCTGAACAGCGTCGGTTAAATATTGCACGGCTGTGACTATATGTGACTGAACTCCGAAACGGCTAGACTGATTTTGACTATATTTTTGTGTGTTTGAATGGATCCCAGAGAGCCTAGACAAAGTACGTTCGTTCCGTACCGCTTCCATAACGAACTTCGCTATATAAAATCGCTAGTTAGCGACATCACTTGTCAAAATGTGACACCTGTCAACGCTTTGATTTCCCGAGGGACATAAAACCATCATTAACAATATCGGTTGCCATGGTGATGTCTCAAGTTTTGACAATAACAACTTTTTGACACATGTTACGAATCTACACATATATAAAAGATTATGAAGATATCTCTGGAACCATATGAAATAGAGACTTGAAATTTGGAAGGAATATTCCTATCGCCGAGTAGAGGTCAGCTTAGAACGGTTTTTACGAAATTCCATCCTCAAGGAGGATTTCGGGGACGTTAATTAATTATAAGACTGAACGAAGTTTGCCAGCTAGTGATATTATAATACAATAGATATACCATTAGCGGTCCAAAAGCGTCCTGATTGGGACGCTTTTTCTATAGCTTACGCCATGTGTTTACTCACACTGTGACAAACACTATCTGTCCTCTTTTTTCTTATTATTCATCACGCTATCCTTTTTACACCATTTGACATGTGTGAATGTTGCCGTCAGTGTGTTAGGAACACTTTTGTCGGGTGATTTTGGATCATTGTAACGTATCTATAGGAAAAAAATAATTAAAAAATATATAAAAAAATGCATGTACTTATTCACATAACTTTACTTACTATATATCTATAGTATAAAATAGTCTTGCATGTTGCCTATAGCTCGAAGTTGTACGCGGTATCATCTCACAGAAATGACAATTTCGTGGCCGCGGGCAATGACAGTACAAATGACTTAAATATTGAATCAAAGCATTCGGTGAAATTGTCAAATTATTTATTAACGATGGACACGTATGGAATTCTGTTTAATTATCTCAAACAATAATTAATAATGTAATCTGATATGACATTAAAAATGTATCAACTGCTTATGATAGACTAGTGTTACGCCCGGCTTCGCCTGGGTAACCGTTTCGGAATCAGTAAGGAACATCGCCCTTGAAATACGTAGACATAAAAACAAAATTTAAACTTAATTCGGGCATGTTGAAAGGATGAATGAAGAGAGAATAACGAAACAAATTTATGTTGCGGCAGAGAGTGGAAGTGTTGGTAGGGGACGCCCTAGGAGAACTTATATCGATCAGATTAGTGGCTTACTAAAGAAGGGCAATATAAGGAGCACCCGTAACCAACGAGCATGTGTGTAGATGTATGAATGTAGAAGAAGCGAGAGAGGTGTGCCAGGATCCAAATGGAAATCCATGATCTCTGCCTACCTCTCTGAGTTACGAGCGTGAGCGCATATTTATTTAAAAACGACAAAAAATTATGCCACAGGAACTGTACATTTTTACAGGATAAAAATGCTATTCCAGACTGTAATCTCTGTGTCAAATTTCATACAGATCCGTTAAGCCGTTTTGCGTGAAAGAATAACAAACACCCATACATCCATACTTACAAACTTTGGTACATTTATTGTCTTTGTGATACTGTAGTTAAAATTCATTTATTAATTCTCTTAGATATATAACTAGTAACCAGTCCCAGGATCATTCGGGTAGACAGATAGACATAAAACCCTAGAACCTAGGTTATATATTTTTTGTATGTATAACCCTCGGCTACTCAGAGATTTCTATTAGTGAATGTGGTTTGTTTAATGGTGTATGAGTTAATAAGGGCAGAGACAAGAAGAAAAAGAAAATACTTTTTTTATGGCAGAAGGTGGCAAACCGCTGCCCATAGACATCTGCAACAAGCTAATGATTTGCAGATGCGTTGACTACCTTTATTGGACGGAGACCCTCACTCGCCAAATCCCCTTCCGATCATTTTCTAATAAGGAAGAGTTTTTTTTGGACCTCCTTAATACTTCTACTTGACGCGTGTCTTGAGGTCGTGGTATTTCACAGGTAGAGCCGGCCACGTGTAACAGATGTTATTGGTGGCTCTACCACTGTTGCAACGAATTTAGATATTCGAGCTCTCAATGTAAGGTTTCACATCTACCAGGCGTCACCAACTTTATTTTGGTATACTAAGGTTTGTTTTAGATAATAAAATTTATTTCTATCAATAGTTGCAAAGATAAGGGCTTCCGTCAGCCCCTTAAGTCTCCCCTCCCTT
>JWHW01031122.1:0-14942 GCA_000931545.1 Papilio glaucus | reverse complement strand
CCTGTAGATCCTCGAATCTTATCCCGCAAGGTAACTGACACCAAATACATGGAGCTTTTATTCTCTCCTCTAAAACTTTCATCTTTTCTATTTCGGTTTCAGCTTCCGTTTTGGCCATTTTATACTTACCATTCAGTTAAAATGCTACAATATTTATAACTAAGTTATGTCTTGTTGAGAAGGCTTCCAAGTTCTTCACTTTTAATCAGAGCGATCTTTTGGTAAGAATCTTTCGAGATTTAAACTCTTTTCATATTTAAATAACATATAAGTGACAAACTAACTCTGCTTAAGTTCTCTTCTTCGGTATCAAGTAAGTCCATTTCCTTCAGGTGGAAGGGCGAGCAACAAATACACTAGATAGACGTACGATTATTTGATTTATTTTAATAAATGTTTTCAGATATTTTTTTCCGAATCTCACCAACAGATTTCTCAAAGAAATTGAACGACAAACACCACCGTAAGGAAAGAACGTAACTCAATAAGTAAATGTGAATCGGACGTCTCCGATCGAAGACAGCCTGGTACCGAAATAAAAAAATACTCGGCGACTCTCGGCTATAAAATAAAAAGAAACGAAACCAGGAAATCGATACACGCCGATACAAGGTGAAATCCGTTAAAAGAGGTGACCAAATTGTTGCACAGAGTAACGTTTTAGATTTCTATAATTATTCTTTCTTGATATAAGTTATTGTATAATATAGATTAGTATCTGTAACTGTATCTGTATCTGTATGTCATTGACCATAGCATAATATACTATACCAACGTCGGAATCTTGATTCGTAGCTCGCTTGTACAGACGATTTTCTGTTGTATGGATTGATATGTAGAAGAATTTATAATGGTGCCTATAAATCTAGAGGATACTGAGGAGATATCCTGAACTTGACCTGACCAGGTAATTTAGATTAAAAAATATTTTGTTCTTGTGAAAATCATAATATTTGTAAAATTTTCTACTAAAGTAAAAACACGGGAGGCTTAAATCGTATATCTATTTTTATCAGGTTAATAAAGTCGAGTTTATGTTAGACTGTCATAAAAATTTATTTTAGGTACATTTTATGATTTTCAATATCCATAAATTGAGAACTTCCAGCCAAGCCCTTCATTGAAGTAGTGGTATTCTATGATGAATACGATACGAGTTATACTTGCAAAGGTTACTTTGAGCAAAGGTTGGAAAAACTGAAGCGAAAGTGATTTTAATTTTTATAAAAAAAGAAGCTTCCATATTCCAAAAAAAAAAATCTTAAACGGGTCACAATGTAATCTAAGATGTAATTAAAAAAAAAGATAGTCTTTGACATAACACAAGTAATGAATCCAGCGAAATTAACTTTGATTTATGTCAGACTTTTAGTGAATTTTATGACAATGATAAAATCATTACCAGATTTCACATCCTGAGCAATCTGGCAATGGCTTTATAATTTTGCATGATTCTTAACTTATGTAATGAAATATCAGTAGTTACTTCTTAATTACTTAACTGAATTGTTAGATTATGAAGATTTTTTTTGAACCATCTACACAAACAATCGCTACAACTTATCAAGATTTCTTTTTTAGCTGAAGGCGGCAAACAAGAATGCGGTTCACCAGATTTTAAATGATCGCTATCAATAGGCATCTGCAACAAGGTAATGACGCAGATGCGTTTAATGGTGAGAGGAGGTGATAAAGAAATAAACTTTTTCCTATCCATCCCGTCAAACCCTTTTCCAAGTGGCAACCTTTCCATATTAAGAAAGAATAGGCAGGGAAAAAAAAGAAAAAAATAAATAAACTAGGATTAAGCATTCGGCACCTCACTCATCAGACGAAACACAGAATACTTCTACTTTACGCCTGTCTTCTGTGGGGTCGTGGTATTTCACCTGTCAAGCTGGCCCATCGTGCCACAGATGTTGTTGTTGCGGACTCTGCCACTGTTAATTATTTCATGTCCGTATATTGGATCTGAGCGTATAACATGACGCAGATCTAAACTTCACAGCTTGCTTCAGAAGCAATTACACATGCAGGGCTATTGTATAGACAATTTGTACTATACGTAACAAGCTGTACTAGGTTTGATCGTTACATTGTTTCATGACGTCAACATATTGTAACTGTATAAGAACGCCGCAGTGACGTCATCTGACTCAGGTCATATGCTATGGTACACGTATAGTGGTTACAACACTTTATAAGTTCAAATATATAAATTTAATTGAATAGTATAGCATTTAGCAAGCATTTTATTTTTACGTTACGAAAAGTAATCAGAGATTATCATGCTTTCCACTATTAAAAGAAGAAATTCGTAACAACTTATTCCATGCGAACAAACAACAACAGACAAACTTTGTCTATTAAACAATATCTAACCATCAATAGAAAATTTGAACAATGGAACAAAAGTATATGGCAGGAAAACTATGGTATACAAAAGGCATAGAAAATAAAATGAAAATACACAATATTATACATATTAGACTATTTTAGTGTTGTAGTCATAGTTGTAGTTTTAATAGCTAGATGGCGTTATTCTCAATCTTAAGAATCACTAAGTTCCATTAGATATAGTATCCATTGTTTTAAATGAAGTAATGAAAAATATAAATATCCGAATAAAAATGTCCTTAGATATATTTTTATCGTACCTAATTTCTATACCCTCCTCCCAGCTTAGGGCGAGAGCTAGACATGTAAAGTTATATTATTATAATAATTAGAACTCACTATTGACCAAGTTTAACAGACAGAGATCTGTTAAATTTAGACAATAGTGAGTTCTAATTATTACGTTCTTATTCTAGATTTATGAATTACATAGTCGATTTTATTTTAATATAAAAAGAATGTCGGCCTAGATAAATTATCCCGTTTCATAAGTATGCATGACAAAACTACCGTAATATATTTTGGAGTGAAAATTTCTTTAGGCGTGTTATGCGGTATTTGGTAGGGGAAAATTTTAAAGGGTCGCGTGAACAACATGCTCAACATGCGACATGCGTCAGCAACATGTTTATTTGAATTTGGAACTGTTTCGACGAACTTTTATTCATTTAATTTTCTTGTATTCAATTTTTAATTTTAGTGTTAAAATACAAGGGTTTCTTTTTGTTCATTTATTTATTTTTGAACTATTGTCGCGCCTTCCAACTTGTTTTGAGTTTACAATTCTGTCGGCAGTCCTTGTGTTTTTTGCATAATATTGTAAAATAATAACCATGCGCGAACTCTCCCCCACTAAGATGCCTAATGTTCACGAAGTTTGCATGCATATATATTATAATCTAAAACGAAAAGTTTTAAACAGACAAAGTGTTAAGAAAAGTCAGAAAGTCGTAACGTTTATTATTAAAAACTTAATTTCAAAGTCATAACATAATTTCCGTTTAACTTACAAACAAGAAATTTTCTAAACAACGCTTCTTAATAAAGTAATTAAATATGCTTCAGTCGTCAGAATAACAGCGTGTTTTGCCGCAGCTGAAATTTACGAGAACGCGCCGGCGACGCGACGCGACGCGAGTTATTATTTAGCGGATTTCACTTAGAGCGTGACTTGTTATATGCTAAGTCGAAATAAAATAAATAACAAAGGATTATTATATTTCAATTTAAAGTAAATAGCTTATACATGTCCAATTATTGGGAAACTATATGTTTGTATATATTTCGAATGCAGCGTAGTGTGAAAAAAATACTTAGTTCTGGTGTAAACAGGTGAAAAAAGAGAAAAAATTATGAGTAGTCGTATTATTTTATTTGACCGTTTTTAAAGTAGAAGGCGGCAAACGAGCAAGTGATATTTGACAATAAGGTAATATTTACCAACATTTGCAATCATCAAAAGAGTTACTGATGCGATGTCAGCCTTTGTATCGGGAAATGTATACCATGGAAATGGAAGGCAGGATATGTGACTTTGTCGTACCTCACTCTTTAGACACAGGAGTATAAGCACAATCACGTGGTATGGTCTACGGTCAAGCCCCTTCATGCAATGCACGTCTGATGAGTGTGGTACCGGAGGTCTTATCACTACATTTATAAAAGTTCATCTATATATTCAATAGTGTTCTCACATTCAGTACAATGTGACTTGTTAACATAAACAAAATCATATAAAGAGATTTAGTAGTTTCACGAAGATTTACTCGTCGTACATTTTTATCGAGGCGCATACGATAAATCTCTTACGATGGTTCAACAATACAGTACACTTTCCCGGTAAAACATTTCGGTACATCCAATACAATAAAATATTTTACACCCGTTGTAAAAATTCAATTTAAATTCGAACAATATTTAAAGTTTTATGATAAAAACTGCTTTTGGTATTGCAACGGCTTATAGCTTATAGGACCGCGTATTTCGATGTAATTCAAGTGAATTATAAAATGCCGAAACGCCATCACCATGATAGTATTACAACCTTACGGAAGACGGAAAGTATCAGTACTCTATGCTTCTACGTTTCGTTTGATGAAGTGTCGGAAGCCTCTTCCCTTTCCCGCTCTTTTCTACTCACATTTTATCATTCTAATAACCATCTGCTCATAGCGTCTAAAACTGCTATTTTTACCGGACTGCCCCAGAAGTGGGATAATGTTTTTTGCGAGTATGTATGTATTTGTGTATATGTATGTAAGTCCGTTCCATTGTAACCTCCTGTAGCCTAAACAGCTCGACCGATTTTTGAATGGTATTATAAGATTCGTATTCCTCCCTGCAGTATCTTAAGTATAATATGATGATGTGATGAATGATGACAATGATAGTCATTTAGACATTAAATACATTATTGCTTATAATAAAGTAGTTACAGTGAATTTACTAAGACTATTCCTATATCCTAAATGTGGGCAAGGGCGGCCTTATCGATCAGTAGTCTGTCAGATCAGCGAGAGGTAAAATAAATAGATAAATAGCAGGGTAAGATCAAAAGTCAAAAATAAATAAATAAGTGCAAGAATTGATTATAATAAAGATATCAATACTGAACACAATATCCAGATTAGAATTGATCATGAGTAATACATACAAAAATATAAACGTACATATTGTACAAACTTACATTATACATACACATTATTTAAATATAGAAAAAAGTCAATTAATCGAGCGACTTTTTGATTTTCAGTCAGTTTGGATTTTTTTTAAATCTTTGTTAAGTGTAACATTTGGAACATCAGTTCAGTGGTTTCTAAAATGTAGATAAAAAATTAATAATAAAAAGTACTAAAAATATTATTAAATTAATTTAAAAATACTAAATCAAAGATAATGCACGTCAAGCGAATTCCTTTGACTGAATTCTACCATCTTTTTTTAGTATGTTAAACAAATTGAAAAGAATATGGCAAAGTGTGAACAGTAAAATTAAGAAATGTTGCCATCTATTCAATTGCGGCGAGGCAATAATATTATACGAGTCTCAGTTACGACTAGACTAGAATATAATTTACATTTCCTTTTCTACTGCAGCTAGAGAATGTGAAAAGTGTTATGGTCCCCTTAACGTATTTTCTGCTTTAAAATGTGGTTAGAAAATAATATATTTTACAAATTGTAAAAATGTATAAATATCATGATGCTTAAATGTTAAAACGCCAAGCCTAAGGGTACGAACATGTACAACATGGTCGCGGGTTGGAATCCTCCATTCCACTATCGTGTACCATTTTTTCAACCAAGTTTAAGCTTGGTTGGGAATGGTAAAAAAATATTAGTAAATTATTTTGATAATATACATGTCGAGGAGGTTTGGCGTCAGGCAGTCGGCCGGCCGTAAAAAACTATAGCCAAAACCTATTACAGTATGGACTATGGTCGTACTGTGCTGATTATTTTCCACATGAAAAAGTGGGAAAAGGGCTGGAAGAAGAAAAAGAAGATGCTAAAATGTTAAAAGGGTCTTCATTATCACTATCATCAAACAAAAGTTTCAATACCGGCCACTTCAAGGATCGCCATGATCGCTGCCTTGCTATCCTCATCATAATGGGCTCGTACGCACACACAATTGCACAATATTTGTTTTGGTTATTTCACTATTCAATTTTCATAATTATTCGTCAGTGATGCTTTATTATGACACCAAGAAAATAGAAAAATTGAGGGCTTTGTCGTTGACCTTGTTAGAAGTTTTTGATGATTGCTTAACAATAACCTAACTACTATTATAAATGCGAATATTAGTCTGTTTGTTATGCTTTAACTTTCTAACGACTCAACCGATCGTGAAATTTTCAAGGGTACACCAAATGAAATGGCATACTTACCCTTCATCCCGAATATAAAACTGATGCCGAGGTCCATAGAACCCTCATTAACGACATCGGTTTACATGGCAATGTTTGATGTTTTAATAATATCAACTTTTTGACACATGTTACCATTCAAAGTTAATATACACAGAATCTTCTTTAAAACAATTCCAGCGTGGAAAATGAGAAACAAATGAGAGCGAAGCCGCAGGCATCACCTAGTATTAATATTATTCTCATAGTTGTTTAACTCTTAACTCTAATTTAAATACGTTTCAATCCACCGAATACCGATTATGAACTCCACAAAAACTTAAATAGCTCAAAAGGTTAATGGCTTTTTAATTTATAATATATACATAAAATGTTAACTCTGAAATAAGTTTTTATTTGCGATTTAAATTAAAATCAAAAGTTTTCTCATCAAAAGGGAAGGAAATAAGCCAATGTACTACTTATAATTAATTAGGTACGTGGCAAATCACATCATGGAAGGCATCTTTAATTTACTGCTTTTCTTTGTCACGTAAAAGTTCTTAATGAAATTTCTCTTGAGAAAAAAAAAATCATTTAATTCTTCAAACAGACGACACGACAGTATCTAAAACTCATTAAAACTGTAAACAAGTAGAAGCGACGAAAGCAAAAACATTATGGCGATATAAACACGAATTATTGTTGATATTTTGTTTGCTCGTAATTTTGTTACAAGTTAAACAAATACATGTACACCTCACAAGATGTTAAGTGACTGTCACCAGTAGGGTTACTTTTTTGTGATACAGATAAAGTAATAGTAACAAAAATAAAAAGTACACAAGCTATAAAGTATTTTATTATCTATTTATTTCCACCTTTAAAGAGATATTTTTGTCAGATTTCGTATTCATTAACAATTTTTTATCTGCTTTAATAATAATAATAATTTAAAATAATAATCTATATCTCCTGTACACATGGTAAGCAGGTTTAAATATACGTTCAGTTTAAATACACATTTGTTTATTACTAGAGACATCAATAAAGTATTTTGAAATATTTGATGTGTACTTTATATTAATGTCAGGGTGACAACCCTAGCTACTATCCATTAAAATGCCTTGCTTAAAAGATCTTAGAATGTGTTACTAGCGTCTTCGTTGCAACAAATAAAGATAAGTGAGATATGAAAGGCGATGATATAGATTCCTGCTGGCTTTATCATTGTGATCATTATCATAGCAATTCCTTGGTCTTAGACCTTTGCATAACAATATCTTTTATTTTTATCATCATATGAGTTTATAGGAGTCATGACTGTCATCGCAACGTATGCATACGCGTGTGCGTTGTGATGATTTGGTAATAATGATTCAAAAATTAATTTAAAGCTATGACGATATAAAATCAACTGGAATCTATTCGGAATCTATACCTATTAATTTAAAACGATTGAACTGCGAAACAGAGAGAAAAAAGGTGTAAAAGGGAAAAATAAAACAGTAAGTAAATAAAAGTGCACGGCCGCTGGCGATCCCAGACAGTTTTACGAGATTTCAATCCGTGTTGTTTAATGTTAACATAAATTACTTTGTTCGACGCAATAAACACGTTTGCTATTGGGAACGCGTTTAATTGTCAGACGGGGATCAACGTGTCTGTAGATAGTCCAGTACTTTGTTTAAAAAGTATAAATTTCAATATAAAATTTATAACAAGTTTTTTTTTTTCAAATAATGACTTCTAGAATAGAATATTCACCTTAGACCTTAGACTTTGATATAGTATACATATTTTTTATTGAACAAATGAACAACCGGTTCTCATGATGTTATGTGAGTTCCCATCATTATCCATAACACAAGAGTTCTGATCGTGTTGTAGGCTTTTTTGTAGGGAAGAGAATACAAAAATAATTACTAATAGGTTCACTCTTTGCCAAATTTCGGATCTGCGTTGATGAAAAACAGATATCTATTGTTGTTTCTCTCTGTATCAGTAAGGTGAGAAAGGGACAAAGACTTAAAAATGCTGCACTAGTTTACAAATAGAAATAGTTTATTTGTTTCCAAAAACGTACACAAACAATTACAACAGGTGCTGGGACAGCCTTTTAAGTATATGCATATACTTGTTCTGCTATATAGTTGATACCAACGTTCGTAAATTACCTTACCACAATTGAATCAATGAACAAAAAATTTCCATTCCTTATTCTTAGCCGCGTTCTATCTTTCGCCCATAATTTAATCAACATCTCTCATGAATACCACAAGAATGTTCAGAATAGGACGTATTTCTACGAACTAATTCAATTTACTTTTAAATATATTGGATAACATATGGATACAGACCTCGATATTATAGTAAATCAGCGGTAAAAGAACGGTTTTTTATGATTGAATCAGACAGCTTAAACAAATTCCTTTGAACTCTGATTTGTGAAGTACAACAGTATTTGGATCTTTATTCCGCACGGTTTTAAATATGGTTAGGTTAGTATTTAGTATGTTCACAGTAGTGAGGAATTGTTTTTCCATTTTATCAAAATCAATCAAAATCAATATTATGGTTATTACTTCGCCGTCTCTAGATTTGCTTTTGTTGAGTTCTTTTGTTTAAAGTTCGTTCATAAGTTGCTATGCAACGTATTCCTGAGCCTCCGTCCGTAGTCCTTACGTATGCGCTTTCCACGATTTCCATTTAGGTAATGGTGTTATTACGTGATATACCTGGGAGTGCATTTACCCTCAATGTGAACATTCAGAAATGCTTTCGCTGTATTTAACCGTTTATTCCAGGAAAACCTACAGGGAAGTATCAAATATTATGTACATATGCTGCGCAACTTTTGTAAAATGTCGACACGTGATATACTACGACCGCACAGAACACAGGCGAAGTAGAAGTATATTCCTGCGTTTCTTTTGATGTGTGAGGTACCAGAAGCCCAGTTCCAGTCCTCTTTCTTCCCTTTCCCATCCTTTCCTTATTAGGATAGGATAAGGGGAGGGAATGAATAGGGAAAAGGTAATATCTCTTTTTCTGTTATGTCAAATGGACAGAGGAGAGGATACTCCTCTATCCATGTCTGCGAGTCATTTGCTAGTTGCAGATGCCTATGGGTAGTGTCTCTTGTTATATATCTCAAGTATTCCGTTGGCTCGCCTGACACCTTGTTCCATAAAATAAAACCCGGTCTCAAGGTTCATTTTAGATATCATCCAAAATATTGATTCGTAAACTCCCTTCTGCATCCTCTTCTTCTAAGATGGATATATTTCTCTCTCATATTTATACGGTAAGAAATGGAAGCTATTTAAAATGAAGCTTTTATATTATTATGTTAATATATTTTCATGCCCGTTTTAAAGATTTTTAAAACCACCAAGAAGTTCGTCTTAATATTTTTTTTTATTAACTTACATGTAATAAATTATAAATGGTATTAAATTTCATGCTTTTACACACAATATTTTTGGTTTCCTTTTTTTTTTCGTAGTTTTTTTTTTGGATCAACTATACAATGAAGTTATTTGTTACTTGACTATTATGATAAAAAGTTTTATGAAGTCAATCCGCATATACCCGGCAATAAAAGTTTTCCAACTTCTCCTTGCCGGAAACCAAAGTTCGATTACATTCGAACAAATCAATCGTGAATGTAATTTATTTTTATAATGACAGTACAGAAATAGAACGATTTTGGGTATGTTTTCTATACAAAAATACAAATTTATTGGTAATCAAACGTGAAATAAATTTTAGAGACAAATTAACTTAATTATAGTGATCTATTGTAACACATCTTGCCATCTTTGTCTATTACAATTGCGATAAAAGAGAGAGCGGATAACAACAAAATGAATAAAAAGAAAGAAGACGTAATCTCGTTTCGTCGTAAAAACCATTTCGACTGCTAAGTGAATTTTGTCGTTCTCAAACGTATCCTGCCTTTTTCTTCAAACTTAATAAATTCATGCTTTTATCCTTTTACTTATAGTACTAATATTTCACTGATCTGAAAAATACAAGTTACCATCATAGACGAACTTAGATTGGTGAAATACTAAAGACATATCAAGTACCTGTAACCGACGAGCATAATAATCTGTAATATTTTTTTGTAATTTCATAATGCAGAAGGTGGCAAACGAGCAAGCATTTCACCCGACTTCAAGCACCCATAGGAATCTGCAACAAATTAATGAGTTGCAGATGCGTTGTCTACCGTTAATGTAGAGAGGAAGGTACAAACACAAAACAGGATACTTCCTTTACTTATTTATACACCCTGGTTAAATCGTCCTCCCCTTTACATCCTTTTCTAATAATGAAGAGTAGAATTAGACCTCCGGAACCTCACTCGTCATACGAACCAAAGGTGTTCTAGGACCTTGAAGAATGAAAATTCATGATCTACCGCAAAACCACCGAAACATACTCTCAGTCCTAATGTCTTCTACGAAGACATACTTTGTACAACTATTTAATAAGTCGGATTACTATATAAATGACTATCATTGTCATCATTCATCACATCACCATTTTATACTTAAGATACTGCAGGGAGGAATACGAATCTTGTAATAATAACCTTATATTACAATAATTAAACAAATAATACCATTCAAAAATCGGTCGAGCCGTTTAGACTACTGTAGGTTACAATGGAAGGGACTTACATACATACATACTCGCAAAAAACATTATCCCACTTCTGGGACAGCCCGGCAAAAATATCAGTTTTACTTACTTACTACTAGTACTACTTAGTTATTAGTACGAATGATAAAATGTGAGTAGAAAAGAGCGGGAAAGGGAAGAGGTTTAGGCTTCCCACACTTCATCAGATGAAACGTAGAAGCAGAGTACTGTTACTATACGCCTGTCTTCTGTAAGGTCGTAATACTATCATGGTGGTGGCGCTTCTGCAGATCTCTACCATTATATCGTAACCGCAAGTTAAGGACATACAAGGATATACTACATAATTTGCATGATAAAAGCAGTCGAGAAAATATAGTGGCAAAAAATTCACGCAACGAATGTTATAATTCACTTGAATAACATCGAAACACGCGGTGCTTTAAGCTATAAGCCGTTGCAATACCAAAAGCAGTTTTTTATCATAAAACTTTAAATATTGTTCGAATTTAAATTGAATTTTTACAACGGGTGTAAAATATTTTATTGTATTGGATGTACCGAAATGTTTTGCCGGGGAAGTGTACTGTATTGTTGAACCATCGTAATAGATTTATCGTATGCGCCTCGATAAAAATGTACGACGAGTATATCTTCGTGAAACTACTAAATCTCTTTATATGATTTTGTTTATGTTAACAAGTCACATTGTACTGAATGTGGGAACACTATTGAAATTTGTTATCAGAATATAGATGAACTTTTATAAATGTAGTGATTAGACCTCCGGCACCACACTCATCAGACTTGCATTGCATGAAGGGGCTTGACCGTGGACCATACCAAGTGATTGTGCTTATACTCCTGTGTCTAAAGAGTGAGGTGCGATAAAGTTATTCCTACTATATAATCCTTCTGCCTTCCATTTTCATATTTCCTTAACATTATCCGATACAAAGACTGAAGTCGCATCAGTAAATATTTGATGACGGCGAATGTTGGTACATATTGACCCATTGTCAAATATCACTTGCTCGTTTGCCGCTGTCTACTTTAATAATGGTTACTTATAAAATTGTTAATCTCGCCGTTCGTCTCTTTTTTCACCTGTTTACACCAGAACTAAGTATTTTTTTCACACTGTACGCTGCATTCGAAATATATACAAACATATATTTTCCCAATAATTGGACATGTATAAGCTATTTACTTTAAATTGAAATAGAATAATCCTTTGTCATTTATTTTATTTCGACTTAGCATATAACAAGTCACGCTCTAAGTGAAATCCGTTTAAATAATAACTCGCGTCGCGTCGCGTCGCCGGCGCGTTCTCGTAAATTTCAGCTGCGGCAACAACACGCTGTTATTCTGACGACTGAAGCATATTTAATTACTTTATTAAGAAGCATTGTTTAGAAAATTTCTTGTTTGTAAGTTAAACGGAAATTAAGTTATGACTTTGAAATTAAGTTTTTAATAATAAACGTTACGACTTTCTGACTTTTCTAAACACATTGCCTTTTTAAAACTTTTCGTTTTAGATTATAAAACTCAAAACGAGTTGGAAGGCGCGACAATAGTTCAAAAATAAATAAAGAAATGAACAAAAATAAACCCTTGTATTTTAACACTAAAATTAAAAAAATGGATGCAAGAAAATTAAATAAATAAAAGTTCGTCGAAACGGTTCCAAATTCAAGTAAACATGTTGCTGACGAATGTTGTTCACGCGACCCTATAAGATTTTCTCCTACCAAATACCGCATAACACGTCTAAGGAAATTTTCACTTAAAAATATATTACGGTAGTTTTGTTATGCACACTTATGAAGCGGGATAATTTATCTAAGCCGACATTCTTTATATATTAAAATAAAATCGACTATGTAATTCATAAATCTAGAATAAGAACGTAATAATTAGAACTCACTATTGACCAAATTTAATAGACGAGTTCTGTTAAATTTGGTCAATACTGAGTTCTAATTATTATAATATCTAATATAACATTACATGTCTAGCTCTCGCCCAAAACTGGGAGGAGGGTATAGAAATTAGGAACGATAAAAATATATCTAAGGACATTTTTATTCGAATATTTATATTTTTCTTTCAATAAGAATGGATACTATATCTAATGGAACTTAGTGATTCTTAAGATTGAGTAAACTTAATAACGCCATCTAGCTATTAAAACTACAACTATGACTACAACACTGATCCGTGACAGTTAAATCGTTAAAACCGTTTTATACATATTGTGTATTTTCATTTTATTTTCTATGCCTTTTGTATACCATAGTTTTCCTGCCATATACTTTTGTTCTATTGTTCAAATTTTCTCTTGATGGAATGATATTGTTTAATAGACAAAGTTTGTCTATTGTTGTTTGTTCGCATGGAATAAGTTGTTACGAATTTCTTCTTTCAATAGTGGAAAGCATGACGATCTCTGATTACTTTTCGTAACGTAAAAATGAAATGCTTGCTAAATGTTATACTATTCAATTAAATTTATATATTTGAACTTATAAAGTGTTGTAACCACTATACGTGTACCATAGCATATGACCTGAGTCGTATGCGATGACGTCACTGCGGCGTTCTTGTACAGTTACAAAAAGTTTACGTCATGAAACAATGTAACGATCAAACCTAGTATAGCTTGTTACGTATAGTACAAATTGTCTATACAATAGCCCTGCATGTGTAAATTGCTTCTGAAGCAAGCTGTGAAGTTTAGATCTGCGTCATGTTGTACGCTCAGAATTAACAAAAGTTATAAATTTCACAAGATCGCGTTACTTAAAAAAAATATTTAATCTTAATTATCCCGGTCAGGTCAAGTTCAGGAACTCTCCTGAGTATCCTCTAGATTTATAGGCACCACTTTAAATTCTTCTACATATCAATCCATGGAACAGGCAATTGTCTGTACAAGCTAGCTATGAATCAAGATTCCGACCTTGGTATATTATGCTATGGTGAATGACATACGTTACAGATACTAATCTATATCATACAATAACTTATATCAAGAAAGAATAATTATAAAAATCTAAAACGTTACTCTGTGCAACAATTTGGTGACCTCTTTTAACGGAATTCACCTTGTATCGGCGTGTATCGATTTCCTGGTTTCGTTTCTTTTTATTTTATAGCCGAGAGTCGCCGAGTATTTTTTTATTTCGGTACCAGGCTGTCTTCGATCGGAGACGTCCGATTCACATTTACTTATTGAGTTACGTTGTTTCCTTACGGTGGTGTTCGTCGTTCAATTTATTTGAGAAATCTGTTGGTGAGATTCGAAAAAAAATATCTGAAAACATATATATTAAAAGAAATCGATTAATCGTACGTCTATCCAGTGTCTCTGTTGCTAGCCCTTCCACCTGAAGGGAATGGACTTACTTCATCGGTAAGAAGTTGATATCGAAGAAGAGAATTTAAGCAGAGTGTCATTTATATGTTATTTAAATCTCAAAAGACTTTACCAAAGTCCTCACTCTGATTAAGAGTGAAGAACTTAGAAGCCTTCTTAACAAGATGTAACTTTGTAATAAATATAGTAGCATTTTAACTGAAGGGTAAGTAGAAAATGGCCAAAACCGAAGCTGAAACTGAAATAGAAAAGATGAAAGTTTTAGAGGAGAGAATAAAAGCTCCATCAATTTGGTGTCAGTTACCTTGCGGGATAAG
This sequence comes from Papilio glaucus, assembly GCA_000931545.1. Lineage (NCBI taxonomy): Eukaryota > Metazoa > Arthropoda > Insecta > Lepidoptera > Papilionidae > Papilio > Papilio glaucus. The sequence continues at coordinate 339 of JWHW01031122.1, read as the reverse complement.
ATTCGAGGATCTACAAGACACGAGATATGAGCAAGCTGTACAATTATTGGACGAACACTACTTAACTGAAGAGGTAAGGTTAAACCAAATTATTACACAAGTAAATTTCGTCGAGACGTCGATGCATTAGACAATTGATTAATGGCTATTCTATTAACATAACAGGTAACATGTCGCTTGGTGAACATAAAAAAGGACAAAGAGGCTACGGAAGAGTTCATTAACAACGCTCGTGTATGGATGAAGGATAAGATGTCTATAGCGGCTGTAAACGAAGAAACGGATGAACTCATTGGAGTCCTTATAATGAGAATTCAAGAAAAATGTAAGAATTTTGTA
>JWHW01031096.1:0-13853 GCA_000931545.1 Papilio glaucus | reverse complement strand
AAACTACTGAATGGATTTTAGTGAAACTTTACAATAATATAGCTTATATATCAGAATAACTTATAGGCTATAATTTATAAAGATATTGTGTGAATTGTCCAGAATATAACGATAAGTATCCAGAAAGTAGGAAAAAAATCAGCCATATGCGAGCTATTCAATTCGATCATAATAGGGTTCAGCTTCGGTTAGAAAAACGTCAGTTAAATTAATTTGCACAGCGGGTAAAACCACAGGGCACAACTAGTAAAAAATTTAATATGCGCTCATGGCTGTGTGATCCAGGAATCACGGTTATCCATTTGGCGCTATTCTGGTACACCTCTCTTGCTTCATTTACATCAACACATATATGCTCTTCGGCTACGGGTCCTCCTTATACTTTATTCAACACGTCGCATAACTTATAGGCCTCAAAAGTGACAGAAGAATCAATTGAGATTTATATGGATAGATAATATTGTACATCAAAATCTTTTCCATCATCTCTCACAATAATATCTGTAGGAACATATAAAAACTGCAATGACTTACTGATTCGTTACGCAGGCCGTCTTACCTGCACTGGCTTTTCATATAAATTGCCGTTTGATATAAACTAGAAGTATATGAAGCTTCCGTTCAATGCTAATATATTTTGTACGATATTTTTACAATGCTTTTTTCGCAATTACGTTTTTAAAAAGTTTGGCTTGAACAGTGTATAAATTATTCATTGTAACTTTATTCAGTGTACCACAGCTAAATCATGATCTAATATTGACACACTAAATCATGATCTAATATTGGTATACTAAATCATGATCTAATATTGTTATAAATTAAACATAAATTAGCACTTTTACCCTAGAAAATACCCTATAAATTCTGCCACACACTTTCACCGTGGATTTACACTAGCGAATACATTCACCCAAAACATATCGTCATCTCAGTTGTTTCAAAGAGAAAGATAGAGAGAAAGCATGTTCCACGGTTAGATATAAAGTAGTGATCCGACCGACCTTCGTCCGGGTAGCACTTTTATGTTGATCCGATCGCTACCAAGCTTCACAGGATCACCCGCTTAGCCAATTTGAACATTTCTTGAAGATTTTATCGAAATCAGTCCGGCAGTTATGGTGCCCAGCCCTTTCTCAATTTTAGCCACAATGTCTTTTTCGAAATTAATTGTAAATAGATTTTTTTCTGAAATATTCCATTGTAAGGTTTCCAGTAAATCAAAATCACGTCTTTAAATCTAAATATTTATTAAACACTTAACGTTCGAATCCACTCTAAGTCAAATCAGACGATGATTCCATTTCAACAAGTTAAATTTAGTTTAAACATATATCAATTGTCAATCCCTTTATTTTGTACCATCCGTCAGTTATCTCGTTCCACTTCAATAACACTTGAAACTATAACTCTGTAAGATAATGTGTGAAATAGATAAGTGAGTGAATTGATAATTTCATTTATGATTAGAGACTATTCACACGATGTGTTTTAAAACGCAGACGCGTTATACAGCGCTTCACATAACCATAAGCACTCAGTTATGAACGTGTGAAACTCTTTAAAATCAACAATGGCTTCAACAGAGAGCACTGCAACTTTAGTACCAAATACAACTGATTTTTTTGCTCTGATTAATGCAATCGTTAAACGAGATCTCTTAGGATTAAAACATCAAAATCAGACTTTTCCTTTTACAAATCACATGCGGGCGTTTACCAATTAAATCGGCTAATATGTACATTATTGCCCAGTATGATATGTGGGGGAGGGGAAGAGGGAGGAGGGGGGAGACGGATGGTAACACTCCCACCGATGGGAAAAGCTCGGAGCCGCCATTTTTAAAAAAAAACAAAATCGGTGCATTCGTTAGCCCAAAAGGCATTTTTGCACTTACCTGCCCCTAGTGCTACCACCAAATGCTTGTTTCGCCTGCTCAGTTCATGCGTATGGGAACTTAACACGCAAGTGTTAGTTTGTACACAGACCATACGCGTGAGTGGTGAGTGACTTAACAAAACTGACGCGGTATAATTAGGTAATTGGACATGTCACCGTAAAATTGCAAATATTCTTAGTTTATAATCACCAGTAATATTATAAACTATAACTCCCTATCATATTATGATCTCATAAGCTTAGTACTAGAGGAAATTATGGTTGGCATACCACGGTACGTCGTGAAAAAGTTATTTTCATTTCATTAAAGCGAGGTGTAAAAATGTGATAAAAAGATAAGTTGCAGGTAAATAGGTCGATCGTGAGGAAACGGTAGTGGCGCATAAGATCCTTTCACACTAAAGACGATCTGCGACGTGTAAGTCAGCACATGTAATATTTTTAGGTCATTCTGTCGAATTACGAGCGTATTACCTTTTTCCATAGCAAGATATGATTGTTGTAAACAAAACACTTTTATACTTTCATCAGAAATGTAATTTTGTCGAAATCGTGACATAAAGTGAAGTGAAATTGTGTAACTAATGTTGTAAGATAATGTGAGAAAAAGTGTTAATCGAAAATATTTTGGAACTTATGGAATTTTGACGTAGAACTCTTCGTTTACAAAAATCCCATCTTGCTGTGAAACGAGGTATAAATGTGTCAATGCTTTTTACAGCGTTATTCGCGAATATTCTAGTCGTTTGTTGATCTTCGATCAATCGATCGTCCAATCAATAAAATTTGATATTAATTTTATTTATAGTTAACGTTTATTTTCTTTTTTATATTAACTGGCAACTTTTAAATTAAAAAAAGCTGTAAAACTTTAGAAAGCTAACTAGCAATACTTTTAAAATTTCGTATTGACAGCTCTCTTGACAGAGCACGCGGGAGGTTAAGAAAGTAATTTATCATTCGAATTTTAAATATATTTTCTCTTTTTTAAATATCAACCAGTATGAAATGCCAGTCCCTTGTGTTTTTTTGTTACGAAGGACTGGTTTTTATTATGTACCTATGTGTTTTTCAACGTTATATTGCTAAAAATACACATGTACTACACTTAAGTACACTTAGTTATCACCACAGTGATTTTTTGTAGTAAAAGAAGCTAGAAGTAGTCAAGTGCGCTAACAACCCGCATGCTATGTCCCGCGGTTTTACCTGCCGCATTATTTAATCTAATTCTGATTTACCTATTTTCAAGAATAAGAATACTTTATTATTATTCGCCCATGTCTATAACGCCGTTTTCGGTTAGTGTTTTTTTTTATTTGATCATTGTATCTTGACGTAAAGTAGCTTATAACCTTCGAAAATGATTGGGCTGTCAAATGCAAAAAGAATTTTCCAAATCCGATTAGAATTTTCTGAGATTAGCGCGTTCAAATAAACTCTTTGGCTTAGATATTCATTATAGTTCATATTAAGATATACTCACTTGTAGTATTCCTTGCAGCACTGGTCCATGGCGTAGGTGCATAGAGTACCGAACATGGGAGGCACGTTGGGTGGCGCTGATGATGAACAGTCGTCTGCCGTGTGACTCCTAGCGTGCGCCGTGCCCCGCTCGCAGCACTGCTGGGTCATCTCCGCCATTTGGTCGGCAAAGGACGCTGCAAGATAAAGTTATTGAGTCATGTGTAGTATATACAGCGTCCAGTAGCGACGAACCTTACGAGAAGGGATGAACCCGGCCAATAACCGTCCTCGCGATATTTGACAGAAATAAGTCTAAGTTGCAAACAATTATTTCTGAGGAATTTTGGCGTCAGGCAGTCGTCCGGCCGTAAAGTGTAGCCAAAACCTATACAGTATGGACTACTGTCATACCGTACCGACCCCAAATAAAAGTAGGAAAAGGGCAGGGCGGCGATGAAGATTTTTAGGCCAAATAACTATTTTTCACTTAAGTTTTTGAAGTGAAAACTGGGTGGGGCGGAAGCAAGGGCACTGAGCAAGTTACATTTTTATAATACTTATAATGTCGACCAGAAGTGTGACATATTATAACTTTGATCGTATTTAAGCTGCTATTTAACTTCAATTAGTATTGATTTTAAAATAAACGTCACAAAATTGGAGCATCAAACTAGAACAATTATTTTAGTAGGGGAATGATACTTATAGGGGACCTTACTTATAGGGGGTATTGTTGTAGAAGAAACTCAAGGCTGTGTATTATCAGAGAGTGGACCAGCGTTGCGAGTGCAGCCCAACTATTCCACTTCTCAAAGGACAAAAGAAAATATAGTAAACTGACTGAAAACCTCCGCTAGTCGGAGAGCCACACTAGGCCTCGGATTCACGTCATTTTCGGACACCCTGTATATCAACGTACTTAATCTGTCATCGATGTTAGAGCCACTTGTGCAACGATACGCTCATGATGGATGCAATCATCATTGGTTGTCAAGCATCTCGTATTGGGATACGAGATGCTTGACAATCCCGACAAATGACCGGGGTATTCCGACGACAGACTATCCGCGTTTAAAGATAGTTCAACTGAACTTGCATGTCACCGTAAAACTGTAAGCTTATTTAGTTTATTAGCAATGTTAGAAACTGACGAAAAATTATAACCTGGATTAGCCATTTTTGACGCATCATGTCACACGTAACAAACCTATTATTATCTTAAAATCATATTTTTATGATATTACGAGTATTTTATAACTATCTATTTATAACTATTATTCATATAACACTATCATGTACAACCTAACCCACATATGGTTATCTTCCGTCCTAAATCTTAACTTATCTAACTTTTGCACTCCAAGCCAAGATTTCACAATTTGACGACTTGACGTCGATAATTTACAAATTATCAATAAAAATACTTCAAATTGTAAATGGTTGGTTATACGTCAGTTTATAATATCGTTAGTGAGATTATAAACTTACGATATTTGCAACTTTACGGTGACATAGATACAGAGTGTGTGCTGACAAGAGGCTGATTTGACGACGCCTGCCTGAAATACCACGCTTGGACACGGGAGGGAAGGTAGGCTTTAGGTTTTCGTCCGTACTCAATATTTTCAAAGGATATCGCGCGCTGTTCTAAATATGGCAAGTAGCGTTTACCGCTTTGTAAAAAATGAATTACATGAAAACTAGAGGGAGAGGGGGAGTTGTCTTAGCATATACCATAGGTAGTCACTTAAGGGGGAGGGAGTAGAAAAATTAAAAGGGAAGGAAGGGAAGGGAAGAAGACAAAAAAGAAAATAGAAAAAAAAAGAGGCAAAACTGCATATTGACAAGTACACGCACACAAGGCACTGCGACAAGTTGACAAGTTACTGCCTGAAATGTCGGGGTTCAAATATCGAAAAGAAAGAATTAAGCTTGGTCTGTCCGATTGTAAGCTCCACTTGGTTATTACGTCATAAGTCCGGGTGTGTGCTTTGCCAAGAAGACAGCGATAAAGTAATTAGAAGCAGCGGTCACATTGGACTGACTCCATATACCACTATCTTAAGGCTTGAATACACGTACGCAAAGCAGCAAAGCCAAGCTAGTAGGTAGAACGGGAACCGAGCTGCTGTATAGGTGCTTTTGTATGCCCAGAACAATCTCGACGGTTTATTCGGTACGTGAAATCAAGGCTTTAGAATACTGTCGCGAATATGAGATATCAATACATCTGAATTTCGTCCAAATTCAGTACATGTGTATTTCTCTGCAAGTCCTATGTGTCAAAAGATTACATAGCGATTTTTTGACCAATAAAATTAACGGAAAGAAATAATTTAATTTAAACGCTTATAAAATTTATATAAAGCTATTTAAGACAACAAAATATATTTTTTAAAATTTTAAATTAATGTCTCAAAACGATTTTTTTTTAATTCGTAAAGTTTTTAATGTTAAAATTTTAATTGACGGCATATCGTAAAATGTTTTCAAAGCAAAAATAAAAATAAAACGAAAGTTTTATTTAGTTTATAACAATTCTGCGAAACATATAAAATTAAACTTACCAGAAAATCCCTTGTGGAGGCACACAAAGAAGGTGCATATTGTGAGCCACCGCATTATCACAATAATATTAAATAAACAGTATAAATCCAGTATTTATCACTTAAGCACAATACATAAATTTAAACTATCGTTTCATGTTGTCCTTTGTTGAATTAATTTGTGTTTCGTTTAATGATTTAGTTAAAAAATCCATTTATCCTTATAATTTTAAGAGCGCGCAGTTGACAGGAGCAACGCATGCGCGTGCCCAACTCGATCTATTTTAGTCTCGATCTCGACTCGATGCAACCGTCTCTGTCTTGTCAAAGATTAACCAACGCACATAAACCAACATAGCACCATACACAATTTAGTATAGTTTACTATATAGTTATCCAAATCGAGATGGAAATTTTGTAAACCAACGTCACTTACACTTACATGGCGGCCATTACACTTTGTATAAATGTTGTGATCAAGTGAAGTGAAATAGAATTTGGAGAGCTAATGTGAGAGATAAAATGTTTGTAATGTGAGAGATAAATGAGATAAAAACAAATTTCAGTGTAAAAGGTTTGAGGCCCTTTGCTTACAAACTTTCCACCTTTATTTGGACAAAAATACAATTTCGAACTCGGTGACAGGTGGATTTATTATCTTTAGTGTTGATTTTACTCGCAGCTTTGTCCGCATCATTATGTACATATCTATTTAATTTTTCTATCATGTTCAGAGTATCTACATTATAACAATAGTCATCATTATACATTTTGACGTTAATATCATTATGATTTTCCTTTACCAATTGAAGGGGTTTAATTTCTAAAACCCTTTTCTTATTGCTTTCTAGTTAAGTTAAGTCTACTAGTCTGACTGTGCGTTGTAATTAAATCTCTTTCTATAAATGTATATAGATACGTACGAACTGCCCAACTCCTACACACATCGCCCACTGCAAATGTTCTGTTCTCTTTTTTATTTTTTACGAGCTAGCTGCTACAGAATGACATTGACAGTTAGAAAATATTATATTTCTTATTTGCATAATACCGTAATTCCCGAAAAGGCCGTAAAAACTGTCGTAGAAAAAGCCAAAACATATACAGTATGTATTTCGGTCATGCCAACCCCACATAACGTGGGAAAAGGGCAGGAATTTAACACTGGTTGAGCCTGCAACAACAACATCTGTTGCACGAATGAGCGGTGAAATACCACGACCTCACAGAAGACAGGCGTGAAGTAGAAATTATGTATGCTTTTGCGTTTCGTATAACGAGTGAGGTGCTGGAGGCCCGATTTCAGTCTTCCTCTCTTTCCCATCTTTTATAGCCCTCCTTTGTCGAATAAAGGTAGGCAACGCATCTGCGACTGTTTGTTGTTGGTAGCGGTCACTTAATACCAGATTACCCATTTATTCTTTTGCCAACTTCTCCGTATGAAAAGGGAGATGATGGTGAATTGCAAACTACCGTAGCAGTGTTGGTTATAACCTAGCTTTCTAAAGTTTGTATGAGTGTTATAATAATGTCCTTCCACTCGTATTTTATGAACAGACTTATCTTATGCTTATCCACCTTCCCACTCACCTTCTGCGGCGCGTTTATCGATATTGACCGTTGTCCTGGGTACTCTCGGTAATGCGATGCGACGCGAAAATAGCAAGTAGCAGTTATATTTCTTTGTATTGGTCGCATAATGTCGTATGTCGCACCGCGTCAAGTCGCATTATCACATTTGCCTGTATCGTGCACTGTTTGCATAGGACAACGGGTTTGATCCTTATCATCTTTTGAACACTTAATACAGATGAAATATACTATAGAAGAAATAAAATATGATGTAAGAGGTACATCACAAATGATAACAATGTGTTCTTTTTTGTTTGTTCAATGTTATCTTTAATATAAACAAGCTGAGGCCCGCGGTTTTGGCCTTTGTGCAATTTAAATTAACCAAGCATTGTCCGGCCTAAGCTGAACCTTATTTAATATGATTGGTCATATAGATGAGAGTTCAACTCATATTGGATGTTAATTATTTCTACATGAAAAACTTTCATCCACTACTTTAGACCTTTAGTGGATAGATTAAAAAATCGTCTTGGTGCTCGCTCGCGTACAACAGAATAACATACGTATAACAGAAATCTCTGAAACGTAGGTAAAATATATAAAAATGACCAGTCTACATTACTAATCTAGGCTGCTCCGTGCCACATAGTCTTCGTTTGCAAAGCACGAAGGATACTTGCTTAAGGACGTTACGCGATATTCGAATAGTCTATCCATTTTAAAATTATAGTTTTGCAAGACCCATAACACAGATAAAAAAACATGTGAGTGTGTGTTATGAACGCCCGTAAGAAGTCATACTTCTGTAGCGTTTTTACAAAAAAAAAGTATTCATTATGCAATTACTCTATTTTGGAACAACTGCAATCGATAAAGGCTTAATTAAATCACTTGGAATTATAGATAATGTTAAAAAGTATCGGTTACCATGGTAACACTATGAATTTGGTATCGCTTTGAGGTATCGCGCATCACTCCTTGACTCTCAGCAATTTTCCCAGATGCACCAAAAGAGTAATAACTTCAAAAATTATATTTTTAAATGACTCAAAATCCATTATTACGTACTAATAATCAAGACAAGTAATAAAAAATATAAATAGATAATTTCAGTTACTTAATGTTTAGTTTGATCCATTCTTTATTTATATTTGCATGCAACTTTTGGTGTTTATTTTATATATCTGACAACGTCTATAATTGTCTATGACCTACCTCAACCTACATCTAGAATTATAACGCGTTTCGTTGCGTATTTTATAGCTTATACAATTCCAATAAGATTCATTAGATTCAGTCAATAGGTTTATAACAGAATTTAAAATCCCATCCACAAAACAACTCAACCAAAATTTAAAGCGCGGAATCAAATTATAAAATATCCGGCAAGAAAAATAAGGTACGAATACAAAGCATAGTGATACTAAGGGCTTGTACACACGACGGTTTTTGTGCCCGCGGACGACGCGCGTTGAACGCCTAGCGAACGCAAGACTGTTGCGACTTTAGATTAGAAGAGTTGTGACTTAGTATTGCCACAAACACGCAGAGAACGCGCTCATCAAAAAATGTCGTGTGTAAAGGCCCTAAGTTTTGCGCTATGACTCTACATTCACTAAGGTTCGGTAAAGTTCAACGAGGCTCGTCTGTCACTTTCAAGACAAAGGTCGTTTGTTGGTAATATTGAGAAAATCTAGGTTCAACAAACTACAGAACAAACAAACGAACGAATAAAAATAACTGAGTTATCAAATAATGGAACAAATGTCATCTGAGTTGCTAGAAGAATTATCATCAACTTTTTTTTCTTGTTGAATAAAAATTTGACAATCCTTTCAGAAACCGTGCGTTCATTTTTTATTGTTACTTGTGTCTTTTAAATAATGTAGTCACGTAGCTTGTATATAAGTGAATAGGTTAATTGTTTAGGCAACGTTCTGCAGAATACATACTTGAATCCGCCATTTTGATTCTTGTTGTCTGTTAACATAAGTTATAGGGTACTCGAATTGCTTAACATGTTATGTGATTCTTCTTTTTCAAAACAAGTTTTTGAAATAAATAACATTTTTTTCCAACGAATAAACCAGAGGTTGAACCCAATCCCATCTGCTGTTAAGTGTGTGGTCGTAAGATACGCAGTAGTTTAGCAACAGCCTAATCACTCTTCTCTTGAAAGTACCCACATCATAATTGGACGGCAAATTAATGAGGTATTCAGAACCCCGTCAGTCTAAAACTACTTTAAATTAAATGTCTTCTATTTCGTTGATAAAGCATGTCAGTAGAGTTAATGCCGTTGAGATGCAATCCTTAAGAAGTGTGTTAGTCGTGACTTTGAATAATAGGATTAAAAATAGCATTATAAAGGAAAAGTGTGACTTAAAAGTGGATGTTGTGACTAGAATTGAGAAAGGTATGCTTCGGTGGTTCGGGCATGTTGAAAGGATGAATGAAGAGAGAGTAACGAAACAATTTATGTTGTTAAAGTGAGTGCCAGTGTTGATAGGGGACGCCTTAGGAGAACTTAGATCGATCAGATTAGTGGCTTACTTAAAAAGGGCGATATAAGGAGTACCCGTAAGCAACGAGCATGTATGAAAAGATGTATGGATGTAGAAGAAGTGAGAGAGGTGTACGTGGATACGGGCGTGAGCGCATATTTATTTATATCTTTCGTTCATAACGTTTTGTTCATTCTAGTTTCAAGCTTACGAATATTTTCCGCTTACTGTGCCAGGGATAACATCGTAGTCTTATAATTTTTGAGGTTATATCCCGGTAAGTATGTTCAAGGCGAAGGTGCCTCCGTGTTGGCAACACTACCGTAACAAATTGCCTTTGCCTCAACAGACACCACGCCTAAAGTAAAATTCATACTATTTCCTTTAACTATACCTTTAACTCTTTGCATATTAACATACGTTATATTAAGAATGCCGTACATGTTTTTTATTCGCGTATTGAGGTTTTGTATAGTAGAATGAACGTGGACGGATACAAGGGTGAGACCGATGTTAAAGTGAATGTGAAAGATGCGAGCATGTCTAAGAAGGACGTGAATGTAGATGTGACGGATGACAGAGTAGGTATTGTGCTACCCCGCATAGGTAAGAAAAGGACAGCAATAAGCAAGCGAGACATCAGATGTTATCCATCAACATCAGCGACTATTAAGAATTAAGGATGCGTTGATAATCTTTTCTTATGGGAAAGCGGAAAAGAAATGAAGAGGAGGAAGACGAATGGATAAAAGATATTACTTTTCTATCCATCTCTTTCTCCGTTACATCCTCTTCCCCTTCCCATTTACTTCTTAGAAAAAGATGGGATGGGGAAGGGGATCAGAATTTTTTTGACAGTGGCCAAGTCTCCAGTTGACAGTCGTAGAGCCCGCAACAACTTCTATTGCACGAATTGTCCAGCTCGACCGGTGAAATACTACGACCTCACAGAAGACAGGGGTGAAGAAGAAGTATTTCTGTGTTTCGATTGATCATTTAGAAGCCGGAGACTTAATTCTGGTCCTCTTCCCCTTACTACCCACATAATAATAAAAAGATGGAAAAGGGAAGTGGATTTGACGGAGGAGGGGATGGATGGAAAAGGATATTATCAGTTTTTCTGTTTATCCCCTCTGTCCGTAAAAGGTAGACAACGCATCTGCAACTCATTAGCTTGTTGCCTATTCCACTGCCACCTTCTATAAATTACGCCTCCGGTTTACGCAGAAGCTTTAAAAATGCCTACTTTTGTGTGTATTCTTTGAGGTCTCGTTATTTCCATGGTAGTTTCTGTTAGAAGGTCGCGATAATAGTTGAATGTTGGAATCGAACCCACGACCCTTCGTAGTCCGTATCTCAAGATATGAAAGTGTACAACATCCTTTCTATGTCAATATTAAATTGACCCCATTAATAAATGAGGTCAATTTAATATCAATGAGTGTTTACCACATGAAATGTAAACAACGATTTATCCTCAATCCCGGCCTTGACACGATTAACGAATTGTCCGACGTATTTTGTGGATTCGTAATTAAATTTGACCGCAAACTGATTGCATGCGAAAATGTGTTTAAATCAATTGTTATTTTATAAACACGCCGATAATACGGGAGATTAAGCAGACATCACAAATTTTCATAAATTAGTAATAAGATTCATATTTGAATATTTTTATTTTTTTTTCTTTGATAAACACTCACGTCGATAGATAAAATGGGTATACAGAAATTACGGATTATCATTCGGTACAGTCTTGACCTCTGTCTCTTCCACGTATTATTAGAAGAAGTAGGAGTAAGAGAAGTGTGACATGTCCGTTTATGTGGAGACTAAAGTTGAATAGTAACCAAAATAAAGTTTACTAGACCGCGACTTATTTTCCATGCTAGAATTTTCGTGAGATAATTCCGCATAATAATTTCGAAATATAAAACATGTAACTTTAACATAGCAAGTTTCAATTAAGGATTTTCTTATCCCTCAGGAACAGTTTTATTTTCGGGATAAAAGTCTTATTTTTTGTACTATTGACAATGTGTGTGCAAAATTTCATGATAATTGGTTGAGTAGTTAAGGAGAATGCGTTACAAACAAACACACATTGGCATTTATAATATTAGTTAGGATGTTACTGTCTTTCTGCAGGTGCATTAATAGTTAAAATCGGTTCATTGATTCCAGAGGTAACTGATTACAAACAAATATGTTTATATGTATTTTAAAAAGAAATGCGCTCACGCCCGAACCCAGAGGGGTAGGCTGAGATTTTGGATTTCCATTTGGCGCGATCCTGGCACACCTGTCTCGCTTCTTCTACATTTATACATCTACGCATACATGCTAGGTTATGGGTGCTCCTTATATCGCCCTTTTTTAGTAAGCTACTAATCTGATCGATATATGTTCTCCTAGGGAGTCCCCTACCAACACTGCCACTCACTTTTGCAACATAAATTTGTTTCGTTATTCCATTCATTCATCCTCCGAACATGCCCGAACATAAAACATATATATTAAACATCAAATCTATTTGACCGTTTAGAATCTTGTCTGGAAGATTCAAGGTTCCGTACACGACAGACATAATAAAAAGATTTCAATAATGATTTACAGAAATTGAAGCCCTTCCAGGAATCAAGACTTGTTTAGGTTTTGTTATTGAATGTTATAGCGGTCAGAAAACCTGATTAATCTTTATATGAAACCAGAAAGCGAATATTTCTAAGAATATTGTGAACACAGACTTGTGTGATATTATGGTACATTGAAAGTCATTATGAAGGAGAATCTATTAAATGAAATGATACATACAATAGAGCAAGTAATAGTTAAATTGAAAAACCAAAAAAAAATCGCCAAACTGACCATCCATCACACCATGACATTAGCTATGACACTCCGGGGAACAATACAAATTTAAAGACACCTCTCTCTTTAAAATCGGTACAGCCGTTAATGCAACAGAATCTAACGGACATGAGAAAAGCGTAAAATTTAACATATGCTTTTTTGATTTCGCAAAATCTACCTCGCTTAGTAATCAGTCATAGATCTATCCCCTGCTTCAGACCTCATCCATTGGTCTCTCGCGACCTTGACCAGATCACCTCTCTCTTCCTGGGATTCACCCTCTGCTGTGCTGTAACATTTGTCGCTATGATATCCAGGAACGAATTTCTTGTACTCATCATGTGGGGAGCGACCTTCGTGGAGGGAAACTTACGTCCAGTGGACGATTGTTCACTGAAGAGAGAATTGTTAAAGAGCTGATGAAGTAGGAGACTACAGCCAGTATGAAATAATCCGATAATTGTCTATAGAGACAACGAATACCATATTATGGTGAATTAGTATGCGTTTGGGCGCTCGGATAGTTCGTATTTATCGACTGCATGCTAACAAGGCGTACAGCGGAATCACAAATAGCAAATTATGGCTTCAATGAAGGTCACAAAGACACGCGTGTCGTTTAATTCAACAAAAACACTTTTATACTTTGCTCATATGCTGATTATCTATACATAAAATAAAAATGTGATCGCTGTCTGTACATGGAAGATATTTGAGAAAAACTATTATTAGGGGCCTTCATAAGCGCAATAAAACCCATGTAACCCCTCTGTATTGGATAGAGTATATTTTTATTTAATAGAAATCCATAATTTCTGCCTACCCCTCTGGTTTACGAGAGTGAGCCCATATATATTTATTTTATTTTTGGCCCTGGTGGCCAGTCGAAAATTTAGGCAACGCATCTGCAAGTCATTTTCTTGTTGCGGATGCCTATGTTAGCAACAAGCGTATTTGAATTTGGAACAGTTTCGACAAACTCTTTTTCATTTACTTTTCTTGTATTCAA
>JWHW01031080.1:213383-229747 GCA_000931545.1 Papilio glaucus | reverse complement strand
GTAACTTTGCGGCAGAAAGATAACCCTCATTCATTTCATACTTAAACTAATAGGATTAGGTCAGATGTGAAACACGGGAACCCTTTTCACGTTTATTTATTGCGAGTCACTTCTACAAGTCGTCAACTATCATTCTCATTTCATGCAAAGAAGACATTGAAACGAAAACTTTCAAGATCACGATATACAATTGGGATGCTAGTTAGATCTTTGTGGACTTGCCTGGAAGAGGCATTTACAGACACAAGTAAATAAACAGCAATATTATTGTATCACTATGTGAAGTTCAAATTAAGGTGGTTAATATTTTGTAACTTTTTTAAAATTTGCAATTTTGGTTGTCTTCTCCGTCAGATTCATGCTAAAACCAATCTAGTTTTCTTAAACAATTTTCTACCATGTACTTACTCTAAATCAAATGATAATAAAAATATATAATGTTCTCTTAATATATTTGATAGAATAAAACCGAAATATCGTTGGCCAGTTACTTTTGTAAAAACAAATAATTTTCAGTTTTAACGACATCTATACGTAACCTTTTACACATGTTTCTGGCCGCTACGTGTTGTGTGTGTACTAAAGTCATCGAAATCACGTAGTTCCATTATTCGAATTATATTTGAAGATTTTTTTGCCTTCAATACCTCCAGAAGGATAATTCGAGACCGAAAAGTGCCACTTTAAGTCGCCGATTGGCGACTTCGTAAAATCCCGCTCAAAATGTTAAAAACTATAAACATATTTGCAATATTAAAAAAAAACGTACCGACGATACCACAAAATACCTATTTTGTGGTATCGTCGGTACGTTTTTTTGCTACACTATGCTTTTCGATTCGGTGACTTTTTGTCGCGAATGTTTGCATTACTTGCACAAATCAAGCTTCACTTTTTAATGGTGAATTTGTATAGAATTCAATATCTATAGGTATATAAATCTATGATTACGGTATAAAAGCGAAACCTAAAAAAATACCAAAAATAATTCGTGCGAAAAACATTTTATATCAGATAAAAGTAGTCCTGTGGGTAGTTTAGTTTGTTTTGCTTACCACTGCCGAAAAATAATTGGTGCGTATCGCAAATCGCAATGTGTACACACAGGAGAAAGATAAAGCAATGTTTTTATGCGGGTATACTTGTCTGCGTGTATTTTTTTGCTGGTCCAGTGCCAATACCCTAATGGTTATGGTACGGGCTGCGAACATGCACAACGTGGTCCTAGGTTCGAATCCGCCATTCATCCAACATCCGTCAAAGTTTAAGCTTGGTTTGGAATGGTTAAAAACAAATATTAGCAAATTATTTCGATAATCTACTATATTTCAAATACTCGTCGGAGTAGGACACTGGTAAAACGTTTTACTTTTTGTTGCTACGTCACAATATTTTACATTTGTAACACGATATCGCTTTGGAAATAATAACCTAAAAATAAAGTTTTAACAATATCGCCTGCTACAATCGTGAAATTATTTTAAACAATACATTTTAATATTGCAAAGTATACTTGATTCGCCTTTACATTAATGTCTATAACTGTCACTTTGAATCGTGTCAGGCAACACACATTTCTATATTATTGTCCATTTCAATGTTTGATTTGGATACAACAGAATAATTTGGGTACAGACATGTTATACGCATACAAAATCACCGGTCAATAGTGTTCCAAAGACAGTGACAGGAACATTCGCGCACGTCTAAAGGTGTAAAAAGGATAGCGTTATTAAAATAATAAGAAAAAAAGAGGACAACTAGTGTTTGTCACTTAAGCGTAAATGTAAACACATGACGTGAACTAAAGAAAAAGCGTCTCATTTGGGACGTTTTCGATTTCTTCACTTTTCGTCCACCAAATATCTGCTTTATTTTTGTATTATATAATTTCGTCCAAATGTTTTATAATTTAAGATTTAAATATTTTTATAATTAAGTAAGTAATAAATAAAATATTCCAAGCAATTTGGCAAGTATAGTCTGTATTTTACCCGATTTTCATGCAATGTTATAGTTATTATGAAGGATTTTAACTAAAAAGGTGATATAATTCTTTCTTCTAAATTACAGAATTGAATCAAAAGATCGACGACGATACGTATATAACCTATCTAATCCCATAAATAGAGGTCTTAGACCGTCTGTGGCAGAGAAATAATATCATTTTCTAAAAGAAATGTAACAAATTGAATAACTCTAAGACCTGAAAAATGTTTGGTTAAAAGACAAAAATAAATAAAACACTACACCCAAATGTATTGTTTCAGCGTGAGATAGAAGAACCCAGATCGCAACCCGATATTTTATAAGAAAAAATATGTATAATAAGCCTAGTATGAAATTATTTCTGTCTACATTTTAGATATGGATAGAGCCGTTTAGAAATTGAAGTACTCCTAAAGTGTGTCCTTCTAAATTGATACTACAATATCTTTTCGACGTCTTTACAAAACTTGTTATAATCTAGATCTGAATTGTCTCATCTCAGTATAGTTGGTATAGTCCGCTTTTTGCCCTGCGACCTGACAAGTGATGGAGCCATTAGGAATGTTCAGTTGCAATTATCCAATGTTAATTATACGATCGTTAAGCCTAATTTATGTTGTTGATATTTGAACATACAGTAGCACATGAGATGAGATGCGATCCCTAAAAGTATGTTAGGCGTGACTTTGAAAGAAAAGTGTGGCTTAAAAGTGGATGCTGTGACTAGAATTGAGAAATGTTAACTTCGGTGGTTAGGACATGTGGAAAGAGAGAGTAACGAAACAAATATATGTCGCAAAAGTGAGTGGCAGTGTTGGTAGGGGGTAGGGGTAATCTAACGAGATTTTATATCGATCAGATTAGTGGCGTACTAAAAAAGGGTGATATAAGGAGCACCCATAACCGACAAGCATGTATGCGTAGATGTATGAATGTAGAAGAAGCGATAGAGGTGAGCCAGGATCGAAATGGAAATTCATAATCTCTGCCTACCCCTCTGCGTTACGGGCGTGAGCGCATATTTATAGGATCATCATCGGCCTGAATCAGTCCCAGTCTGGACATTGTCCTACTCCAATGCTTCCTATCATAAGCGATCCTCCGCTTTGCGCATTCAACCAAGTCTAATATTATATTAACATTATACTGACGTCATGAGTTTGCTCACAATGGAACAAAAAATGCCGGTATAGCAGGTAAACGAGCACGAGATATATTTCGGAGACAGGAAAATAGAATGTATCAACATAAAGCAACGAGAACGTGCAGAGTACAAACAAACATACACAAAAACATCTAACTTTATGGATATGAGCAAAAAGTGTGCTACAAGGTTGGTTTTTAAATGAAAATATTATAATAATGTACTAATAAATAAAAATGTATTAAAATTAGAAAGAAGTGAATTCTGACATTAAATATCATAGTACTTCTCTCCACTTCCGCCACTTCTTAAGGCTAACTTGTAGGAGGCCTACCTACTCTGCGTCTTCCTGTACGCCACCACTCCAAAATCTTACGGTCCTATCATAAATCATATGTTTGTAGGATATAGAAATATTTAATTATATATACATAACAATAGTAACTCCCATTGTTTCCAAACAATATAAAAGTTGACCGAAGTGGGTGGAGCTTCCGGAGAGTTCTCTTTGGCAATGTAATGGCCGATAGTTTAAATGTTTAAAGAAATTAAACAAGTGTGTCGAATCTGAAAACTAAAGAAAAATAGCTTAAATATTTAGCTCGGCTAGGAATCGATTTCAGGACACCAGGGAAAAGAGGAAGTTAGTAATGAAGGAAATTGAGTGTAGGAAGGAATGGACGGGCAAGGGATGGACCTCTGAGAACTCACACGTCAGACGTAATGAAGAAGGATAGCATAGGTAACGATAATACCTCGGTTGAGCCGATCGTCTTAACAAATGATGTCTGTCGTACTTTAAGGACATATCAGGATAGAAAACATTAGATTACATAAACAAATGAGAGTAATCAGTAACAAAATACTTGCTCCCCTATTTAGTACGTTTACTTATGTAATCCCACTATTGTACCTCACACCAGTATAGTACATTCGTTATAAAGAAGTTCAAAGGAACTTCCACTAAAAATCGTCTACATACAGTTCAAAATTTTTCGATACTAATTTACGAAAGATAGATACTAATTTCATAAATAATTTTAAAAATGTGATCGAAACAAAAGTAGAGCTTTAGAAATTTTGTAAGGGGAAGTGAGTTAGTTCATTACAAAGTAATAAAAGGGAAATTTCTTCAGGAACTTTTCGTTGAGAAATAATACGATTTTCGGCCCTTTGTTACAAGTTTTATTTATACCCTTGATCAGTTTCTCTTTGTTTTTTATGTTTAGAAAACAACTTTTTCTCTTTTGGATTATTTTTCGGTTTACTGGAATAATTTTACGTTACCTGCGTGAAATATATTTCAAAAGAAGTCGGTCAATGTTTTCACAGTTTCGTTGTTATGAATAATGTGAGGCAGCCACGGCCCCGTTTCATTAATACTAAAAGTATAAAGTCAGGACAGTGCTGTAAGCACATGTTATTTCATTCTTCTTCTTCTAAAAATAAGAAGACGTCTTCTTCTTGTACAGTGAGTTTCTTTTCAAGACTCAGAGGTGGAGTCACATCAACAGCTGTTGCACTGGCTAGCTTGATCGGAGAAGTACATACTACGATATTGGCGAGCAGTACATGTATTTATCTGAGTTCGTCTGATAAGTCCATTTTCATTTCCGTTCCATAAGCTAATCTCCTCCTCTGTTCTATAAAAAAGTGACAATGAATTTCCGAAACATGTAATATAACCTTATCCTTTGGAAAAAGTTTTATTTTTATTACGACACTTTATTTTCTGTACCCCCGGCAATGTGTGAGTAAAATTTCATGATAAACGGTTAAGTCATTAAGGTGTTAAAGCGTAACAAACAAACAAACAAGGTCACAGTCGTATTTATGTAGTTAAGATTGTTGCACACGCTTACAAGTAGCGATAGTCGCTTACCACAAATCAAACATGATAGAAGAAGGCACCACATCTTATATCTTACATCACATATACATCCATACATTGCAAACACGAGGGCTTAGCGAAGATTTGAATATTTAATTTCCTGTAGGTAATTCAGTGGCGTAAAGGTGTGGATGATGTATAATATTATGGAGGCGGATTAACCTTTTCCTCGCGTCACTCCTTACCTCACTCCTTACCTCACTCCTCACCTCACTCCTCACCTCACTACTCACCCCAACGTCACTATTAAAATGGCAGCTGCTATAATTGATTAAAATACATTAGAATTGTTTAAATAATCGTTTTAAAATTTCTTTTTTTAAAAGTAATTCATCATTCTGTTTATTGAGGCACGTTCTTTTGGAAATATTTAATTACATCTCGCTGCTGAGTAAATTGTTTAAATCGACTGCTCGAAATTAAATGCGTGTCTACGCATAAAGTATTTTAAATATAAAGTGATACGATAGCTCATTCGTTAGATGAGTCGGTTTATAAGACTCCGGGTCTTAGGATGTCGATTGCCGGCGCACATCCGGGCGTTATTGAAAGTAAAGTGTCATAAATTAAATCAAAAATATTTTAAATAATAAAATTAGCTGACAACGATTTGTTAAAAATTTGATAAGACCGTTGAGGGCTTCTTTTTTTATAAAAAAAAATTAATTGAAATAATTTACTAATGTTTTCTTTAACCCATAGCTAAGTTTACCCCAAAGAAGTTTTTGCTTTAATATTTCACGACCGTAGTCGAATAGCCGATTCGAACTCACGACTTCATGTTCGACAGACCGGTTTATTTGTTAAAGAAATATGTAAACGAATGAGAAATATAAATATATATACCACGCTCATACTCACGCCCCTAAATCAGTGTAGGCAGAGATTACGGATTTCCATTTGTCACGGTCTTGGCACACCTCTCTCGCTTCTTCTACATTTACGCATACATGCTCGTCGGTTATGGGCCTTTCTTTAGTATGTCCCTAATCTGGTCGCCATGAGTAAGATGGTTTCTTTATAATCCAGACGTAAATCAATAAAGAAAACTAAAAATGAATATGATTAAAATTTAATTGTAGATGTACAATCAAAATAAATTTTAACATTTTTATCGCCTAATATAAGTGATCACCGACCCCCATGAACATCGGCAATACCAGAGGACTACAGATGAGTTGCAATAATGTCAAGTTGCCAGTACACATATAACAGTTATTTTTCTTAATAAACATTAAGGAGTATACGCACACGAACTTAACTTGATATAAACATAAATTACAATGAATTCTTTATCTTAAACCAAGACGAGCCAAAGGAACGGGGCCTCATTTCATGTATTTCGTTGTATTGCCGAACAGAGCTTCAGCTTTATCATTTTAATATACATATTACTCCTCGCATACATGGATATAATATAGCATAAAAACATACATAAGTGGATGTTGCAATAATTACTTATTATGTAGAACTTAGGAGATTGGTGTAAACACACTTTAAGAAATAATGCATATACAGAATGTTAAAGACGATAATAGTGTAATAAACTAGAATAGCGTTCAGATGTTTCTAGTAATACAAAAAAAACTCTTACGTTATGAGAATTTCTTCCTGGATATTTCGTATTCCACCGTTCATAACATGGCCTTAAACGAAACCGCGTTGCTTTTATTATAGGGATTACTTATGAAAATTGTATTGTTTCACATTCCTAATACTTTCATTTCTTCAAAGTATTATTTGTTTTAGTAGTGATGTTCCTATTTCAAAATCTCACAATAATAATCATTCTCAGTGAGCGTTTGCAAGAAAATAAAGCTTAAATTATACCTTGTTTCATAGAAAAATGGGATTTTTGTAAACAAAGGTTAAAATTCATTAATTCCAAAATATTTTCGAGAAACAAGTTTTGCTCATATTATCTTATAACATTAGCTATTCATATTACACAATTTCACTTCACTTTATTCCATGATTTCCACAAAATTACAACATTTCCGATGAAAGTATAAAAAGTGTAATGGCCGCCATATATGGTAAGTGACGTTTGTATACAACAATCATATCTTGCTATGAAACAAGTGTATAGTTATGAATATTCTGTTGGGATTAGCGATAAAATTGAATTCGAATGGTATTATAATCATGAAAAGAGAGACCTTTTTTATATTAAAGTGCGTCTCAAATCAAATGTTATTATTATTAATGAGACAATTTATAGAAACCATTTCAACCAGACGCCTAGATATTACGAGAACTGGTGTGGGTCGTGGACGATTGAAAAAAATTGACCCTTCTATAATTTGCTATTTCTACGTGTCGAATCACTTTTTTAGTGTCATAAACTTTTATGCCTTCCAATAAAAAGCAGCGGCCAGAAGTTTGACTTTCTATTTCGTGATATTATTGTTACATAATGTACATACGGTTTTTAAGACACTCTCGTTAAAGTCAGTTTGTGACACCAATACCGGCAACTTGTGTCAACTATTTTATCCTACTCGATACAAAAGATGGTACCGCTATTAGGTTGGTAAGTAATTCGTAACACGATGGTATGAAATAATGTAGTGTAATAATGAAAAATAAAGCGAATGTCATTGATCCTCCGTGATTTATAATTAGGATAAGCCAGAAGCCAGCTAGAAGTCGTCCACTGCTGGACGTAAGAATGGGAAAGCATTGATCACCACAAATATCGGTCCCCTGCCGCTCTCATCCAGTGCAACTTAGACTTAGACTTCTGCAACTTAGACCAGATCATCGTTCACTCTTGTAGGAGGCCAAATAGGAATACAAAACGTTAATAAAGTTTTACAGTCGTAGAGTCTGCTACAACATCTATTGCACGAATGGGCAGGCTCGACCGGTGAAATACCACGACCTTACTGAAGACAGACTTGAAGTAGAAGTATTCTGGGTTTCATCGGATACGTAAAGTGCTGGAGGCCAAATTCTAGTCCTCTCCCCTCCGTATCCTTTTCTGATCAGGAAAGAACGGAACGTGGGAAAGGTTTTGACGGGGGATAGATAGTATCTTTGTTCTATAAAGTGGCAGGCCACCAGGCGCATAGTTCTTGGACCTTAATAACCGTGTATGTATATTTTTTTACTTTGCTTTCATTATTTTTCTTCACTTTAATACAATAGATTTTCGGTTAACAAAACAGCTTCCTTTTCTATTGTAAAAGCAAACGCGAGAAAGAAAAGTAAGGGTTCTTAAGAAACTCTTGGCAACCCTAAGTGCGCTCACTTTCAGATATCTTAAAATAAATCACTGCGGGTGAGTGTAAGGAAACACTTATTTATATCATTTCAAATATCAGAATATTGTCTTCAAAAATGTACGTTGAATAATATTGATTCATTCATTGTTTATTTGTCAAATTTTTGTAAGGCTATACTATGAACGTTTATGTCATAAAACTGAAGTCAATATAGTAGAGGTTTGCAGTGAACATACATTGCATGAACAGGCTGGCTCGACCAGTGAGTTATCACGACCTCGCACAGACTCAAAATTAAAGTTCTTTATGAATTCTCTCCTAGGTCCAAGGTAAAAGTTGGCAAAACATTTGCACTACTTGTCTGGTTTTGGATGTATATGGGCAGCGGTGAAACCCATAAAGGGTAATCTCAGGTAAGGGTTATTATTCTTATAATATGTATATTCTAAGAATGAACACCCTTAATATCTTTTGAGATGGTAATATATATGTTGACTATTGTCCAAACTCAATATGTCATAATTGCGACAGCTGGTGATGTTATTAGTACCCATCAATAAACAGTAATTTTTGAAAAACGAATGTATTTTACCTCAATTTTTAAATGAAACTCAGGAACCGCGTCATTACAATTCTAACGAAGCAATTAGTGGTATTTGAAAGTATTTTACAATTAAAGTAAATTGAAATAAAATGTGGTGAAGTTTTAAAAGTAAGCCACTCCCTGCTCACTCTTTTATATTCGTTATAATAAAGTAAATACTCGGCTTAAGCCCTAACCACGTATATTCTTGTTGAATGTAATAATGCTTACTACGCAGATAGCGAGTTTAACCTGAGTTATCCAGACTTTATTAAAATTATGAAACCTTTGTAAAAATGTTCTGTTAACCTCGCAATTACCATTTATTAAAGGTCTTTTATTCGAGTTTAAAAATAAATTTAGCATTGATGGATTCAATTGTTCTTCAACTTTTTCTATTACAACTGATATTTAAGATTTTATTGTTATTTCAACACATTACTTTTACAATATTTGATTTTTAAATTAAAAGATGGGTACCTAAGGTCTAAAAGGTTAAAGGAATTAATTAAGATAAGCCAAAAGGGTCGTCTTACAGTATAAGATACGGTATAAGAAATGTATAACCTTACCTATAGATAATGTTATCATTAATACACCATGGTAAACCACCGTAAATTGGTTTGCCGAGTTAATGTGGGACCAACACGGTTAAATCGTAAAAACCAAATTAGGTTGAACCCTTGCATTTAGAGCGATTCTAGAGGTCAAGTGTAGACGTCAAATCAACATAAACTTGACCCCTTCAATTTTCGAATATTTAATCAAAAGATTTTAAATCGTTTCAGTTTGTCGTGTCAGTAATGAAATAGGGCTACATTAAATTTAACTAGTTATCTACTAATGAATTGTATGTCCGCGCTAAATGTTATAATCGCCTTCTTTTGCTATCCGATAACTCTTTAACAAGAATAAGTTCTCTATGAAAAAAAAAAACAAAAGAACACAGGCAGCCATAAGGACAGCTAAAAACCCAAAACAGCTGGCAAGGCGCGACAATAGTTCAAAAATAAATGAATTAACAATAAAATAAACCCTCGTACCTTAACAATAAAATTCAAAATTGAGAAAAATAAATGAAACAAAAGTTCGTCGAAATTGTTCCAAATTCAAATAAGCATGTTGTTTATGCGAACCTATAAGATTTCACGCTACCAAATATCGTCTTACGCGGGTAAAGAAGTTTTCACTTCAAATATTGAATTGTCATTTATGTCTGAGTTAGTTTAGTACATTAGGTTAGAACTTGTATTTTTATTTCATAAGAGAACTTAATATCAACGTCAAACAATACGAGTACGCGACACTCAGCACTCAAAAAAGGATAAGCTTCGTAGCACTTTCCTTGGCACGCTAACTGAATCCCCACTTTAAAACATTTTACGTGGAGGATTAAAATAACTCAAACTTATATATGTAAGTATATATAAAACTCAACGTGCGGAAAAATTTACAGCTCAAATTTGGGCGAGTCCATGACTCGCATGTTACCCAACTGGAAACAAAGTTTTCGTATAAGGTTGTTAATATTAAAATAAGTTGGTTTTCTCTTTAATTTGTACTTAGTGTCCGATGAAACGACGTAGTGTACTGCAGAAGAGAATTTTCGAAATACCATAATATTAAAGATTTATAAAAGAACCATGAAAGCATACACCCAATTGGCAAGTATAGTAACACACCACCTCTCTGAGTTAACATATTGGATGCATTGAAATTCGTGGAGTGATTTTTAATGAGAGATAGAGGCATAGGTTGAAGCGGTGTAAAATAACAAACGCTCTTTGCGGATATCTAAACATCCGCATCAATCGGACGAGTTGCAGAATTATTTTATGACTGACTTGTCACTGTTTTCCTGGAGGAGGCATCTTCAGCAATACCAGACTTGTGGCAGCAGAGCGCAGCAGAAGCCACCTATACTAGACCTCTTTAAGAGTAACTGAGCTCGAGGGTTCCCTCGAGAACCTCGGCTCATTACTGTATCATTATTACCGGATTTAAGAGGCTGCCAAGCTCTTTGGTCGGTTGGGCTTCGGCGGATACTCCATGGAGTGACTGGGCTCAAGGGCCCCCGAATTGTGACCTCGACTTGGGCTGTTACTCATTACGCGTTTAGCATTCCTATTCAAAGGTGTCCGATAGGGCTGATCCTTGGCTTGATCGGTAGCTATATCTGATTGCCAGAATTACTGCCACTTCACAAAACGTTAGCTCTGGGAGAAGAAGTGGCGGAAGAAACTGCAGCAACGCTTTTATCATTAACAGGAGAGAATACCCTGCCATGTGGTGTGTGAGTTGCAGAGATCTTATCAATGATGTGATCTGAATTATTTGATGGGAAGGAGAAAGTGATTGAATTTCGAACTTCGTAACTTCACAGCGTTCTACTATGATTCTACTAAGATCATGGAAGCCGGTCGAGAATCATTGATGGAAAGGCTGCTTACGCTGTGTAGTTCTACAACTATCCTAATCATAGTCGAAGCAACTTTGGAACAACATTAAAAAACAAATGAAGGCAAAACTTTACTATTAAACACATTACAATAATAAAAAATCGACACATTTAAAATTTCACAAATAGTTGTGAATATTCAATTTAATTTATCAACTCTCAACCATTTTGTGTATTCAAAACAATTCCAATTTTATTGTCTTTGTAAAACCTTCAACGATACTGTGCAGTTTGGAGATGAAATAAAACGGTTTAGTACATATAAAATGAATGCAATTCAAATTCGTATTGATAAAATCTTGTTTAAATTAAACTGTATATTGAACCCCGGTCGTGAGACTTTTTTTACGTTTATTTAAACATTGAATTCTTGCAAGAAGTATGTTTAACTTTCATATTGATATCTTTACCTATATCTTTAATTCCTTAGAAAAAGAAACTGCCATTATCATAAAACTCCTACAGGATAATGTTATTTGTATGACGATTTGTCTTGAATGTAATAAATGTAAATTTTGTGAACGTTATTGAGGTTTTCAAAATAATATGTGATAATTCAAATAAATTAAAAAATAAAATGAAGGCTATAAATAGTTAAAAAGAAATGCTTAGAGATTTAGTTGGAAAATTATTTAACAATTCAAAATGAAAAATAAAGAAATAGACTGAATACAAGGTAATTTAAATAGATTTTAAAAACTCAAGTGTCTTGATTGTCCCGAATGTCAGGGGAGAAGTGAAAGCCCAGATACTCCGCTGGATGGGCCACCTGCTGAGGATGGGAGAGGATCGTAACGTCAAGAGAGCGTATCTCGGAAGCCCGATTGGCTGCCGACCTGTCGGCCGGCCCAGATATCGCTTGAAAGACGCCAGGACCTACTTGAGCTCCAAGCAGCTAACTGGCAGGAGATAGTGCGAGACAGGCGGCGATGGCGCTCTCTTGTGTTGGAGGCCAAGACCCACCTTGGATCGCTGCGCCAGCGGAGTAAGTAAGTAAGTGTCTTGTAGGTACACGTTATGGGCCGCAACCTGTTTCAATCTATTTCTTAACAAATCCATGATCCATCGGCTGCCCTGGAGTCGCACAGTATGACCCTAGTCTGTACTGTAGGTTTTGGCTACAATTATTACTGCCGGCGGCCTTCCTGACGTCAACCCTCTTCTTAAAAAACTAATATTAAATTTGAGCTCATTGGTCCATAAGTGGAAGTAGAAACATACCTTTCTCGCAGCACGAAGAGATGGATTTAGCATATCCAGTAAACACATCTCCCTGTTATTTGTTTTAAAAAAATGTAATTTATAGTATTTACAACAAGCATAAATAGAATACAATGTAAATACGTTTCAGTAATTTTGTAACCAGCTGAGGAAAGCCGCTGTGAGCGCCGAGAGAAATGGTCCGTGTAGCGATACGAAATTGTTACCACAAATATATAGAGTGAAACATTCCCCACTACTGTACTCTAGACACGAATAAAATTTTAGAGATTTGAAATAATTACAAGCAACAATTACAAGCCTAACTAAATAATTAAGTAATAATATAATAAAACGGCTTAATTGACGTGCGTGTACATCAGTGTTGGTATTTAATTATTCGGTTAATAATGTCTCACGGATGCTTTAATAATTTTAATAAAGGTTAAGTCTACTTACTTTTTATCTAGTTATTTCGTATATCTATGTATGCACATGAGTGTGTGCAATTATACAATTCATTCACCGGTTCCCAATTATACCATCAGCCACTTAGACGAACTACAATTTCCATTCTAGCTTGTAGATATAAATATTTATACGCCACTGGACTTCAGGATTGTGGGATAGATAGTAACTACACAGTTTTATTAATTATTAAAAAAATATAGTAAAAAAAATTAAGATAGAGTGGATGAAATATTTATTGTAACGTTTTTGTGTTTAACTATGTCTAAGGTACTAATTTAGGACACGAAATTATATATTAGATTTAACTTGTACATGACTTTTTAATAAATACGCCACTAGCCTAAGGGTACGGGTTGCGAAACATGCGCAACATGGTCGTGGGATTGAATCCGTCATTTGACTATTGTCGTGAGCCATTTCCAACCAAGTTTAAGCTTGGTTTGGAATGGTAAAAATAAATAGTAAATTTAAAAAAGATGTTTAGATAATCTACTAATATTGTATATTGACTACGTTCGTACTTTGCCGACCCCACATAAAAAGGTGGGAAAAGGGCAGGGAGAAGAAAAAAAAACACTATTTAATATATAATCAAATATTTACATATTTAAACTATAGTTTTAATTATATTAAAACTAATTACTATATTCTACAAAATTTTGTCTATATAGTTATGTATTTTTTCTACTAATTACTTAACTAATTAAGTAACGGCTTAATTCACATGTAGTTTCACTTATTGTGCACTTGTCTCTGTACGAGACGGGCTGCGACCACCCTGAGGAAGGGCCCTGAAATTAGTCGATACATACGAACTACATGTGAGTAAAGCCTTTATTTAAAAACTTTATTAACAAACCTCTCACGAAATAATTGAAATTTTTCATATATAATAAATGATAAATGTTCGACGAAATGAAAAAATTTCCTACATATAATTTATTAAAAATTAGATAAAATATCACATTCCGACCTGTTGAAGATTAACTTGATCATATATATTTCTTTAACATTTTCATTTCGAAACCTCCGCTTCTGTATAATGTTTACGTTTGGTTGATCCGTAGAGAATTTTAATTTGCTCTGAATTCAATGAACTGGCAAGGGCTCGTGTATCCAGTTTCTCTTGCCTTCGTTGAACTCCGCAGCCGTGTGGTCAGATCCTTCCAGTATCCACTTTGTGGTTAAAAGACCCTCAACGCCGACCGGACCTGTAAAATATAAAATTAATTAAGCTTTTAATGAATACATCATTAAAAGCTTAACTTGTATCGATAGGAGTGTTCGATGTTTTGAATTTGGAATGTGAACATTTTTTTCTGAAATGTATAAATAAATAATAATAAAATAAAATTCCTCTTGTATCAACTATCATAATCGTATCATACATAATAGCAGAAATTAAACAAATATCGAGATATCAGAAGAAACAAATGCGTTACCAGCCTTCGTATAAGAAATTACGCTTTGAACAAGATAAGAAAAATGAGAGACGGTGTGAATGTCCTCATATCTAGATCAACAGTTCTTAGTCATTATAAGTTATTCATATCTTAGTTGCTAACTAACCTCTAGCATGAATCCTTGCTGTGGAGATTCCAACTTCAGCGCCAAGACCGAATCTAAATCCATCGGCGAAACGGGAAGACACGTTGTGGAAAACGCAGGCACTGTCCACGATTCCTAGGAATTTTCTCGCTGTTGCTTCTGCAAATATATTTAAAATTAATCCAATTATTATCTCAAGAAATTGCTTTCCATATCCATGAAACAGAATTATTTTTATTCACATTATGTATAATAAGTTCTCACTTCTTTTTATCCATGTAGTAGCTACCAAAGATCATCTCGTACTAAAGTACAAGCTGATCTTTGGTTGAATAAGCTATACCTACTTTTTGATAAAGTTTTTAAATGATACAGTTAAGTGTACATCATTATATATTTTTTTATTATTCTCACCATTTTCTGTTACAATAACATCGGTGTGTGAACTGCCAAATTTATGAATATGGTACACAGCTTCGTCCATATCCTTCACTAATTCTACGCAGCATTCCAGTGCCCCATACTCGTGGCGCATAGTCCTCGCAGGAGGTGGACCAAAAGTAAGGTGACTCGCAAGCTTTGGGCCTGCATGTATCTTTACACCTTCATTTTTCAACATATTACAGATATCAGTAAACAAAGAATTAGATAAATGATCCTCATGAATGAGTAACGTTTCCATTGCATTACAAGCTGCCGGGTAATCACATTTGGCGTCCTTGACTATCTTCAATGCCTTCATTGGATCTGCATCCTTATCAACATAGACGTGACAAATACCTTCCGCGTGACCAAGAACAGGTATATGCTGGGACTGCTTTTGAATACTTCTGACGAGATCAGAAGAGCCACGAGGAATAATTAAATCGATATGTTTTTCCATAGCTAATAAGTCACTAATTTCCTCACGCGTCGACACAAGAGAAATAGCGTCTTCTGCACCGATAGTATTAAGGGATTCTTTGACAAGATCCATAAGAGCTTTGTTGGAATATGCTGCTTCTTTTCCACCTTTAAGAAGTAAACCGTTAGCTGATGCCATAGCTAGAGCAGCTACTTGTGGCAACGAATCGGGTCTGGATTCGAAAATAACTAACAGCACACCAATTGGTACAGTCACTTGCCGAAGAATCAGATTCTCTGCTAATTTAGTTTTTCGTAAAACACGTCCAACATTTTCGTAGCTAGAGTCAGCTATTTGCTTTAATCCAGTAGATAAAGTTCTTAGTTTTCCTTGGCTTAAAGACAGCCGATCCAACAACGGTTTGGCAAGTCCACCTTTGGTCGCTTCCTCTAAATCTTTAGCATTTGCTTCAAGTATTTTATCCTGTTTCTCTATTAGTAAATCAGATAATGCGTGGATGGCTGACGCTCTTTCTGAAGGAGTTAGCTGTTGTAATACTCTGCTTCCAGAGCGAGCTAAAAAGTTAAAAAATGCCGTTTTATCAATAATTTTAAAATTAACGTTGTTTACAAAAAGATTGTGGGCGAAAAGATAAAAATAGAACTTCAATATACATACCATTTTCAGCTAAGACATCAACTGAAGTAGGGGAATTTGTGGCGAAATCTGTGAAGAAAGTTCCTACTTTCCGTCCACTAATGATCGTCTTAATGGCTTTTTCTTGCATACCATTACATATAACGACACTCACACCACGCGCCATTGCCCACGTCGCCGCGTTTACTTTAGAATCCATTCCTCCAGTTCCAACCTATTCACATTCACATATTTGTATAAAAAAAATAAAATAAAATCAGTTTTATCCGGTTCTTAGAAATCACAGTAAACTTCCGTACTTTCCGTACTTTTAACAGTGGTAGAGCCCGCAACAACAACATCTGTTGCACGA
>JWHW01031080.1:190467-210864 GCA_000931545.1 Papilio glaucus | reverse complement strand
GGATAATTTAATTTAAACGTGAAATTGCATCAGTGTGAGTACCGTTAGTTAACCGAACTATATTCACAAAAAACTTTCGCTTTATCTTACCTCTCTGGTGTGGTCACTCGGTGACAAAGTCTCTCTCATCGAGAGTGACATGAGCAGTTCCTGCGTCAATTTCTGTCTCCCGAACGCCACCGCGCCGCTCGTCACCATTATACATTCCCGTCCTTCGTGATGGCATTCTGCTACCTGAAGAACAACATATACAACAGTGATACAGCCCGCAACAACAACATCTGCAGCACGAATGGGCCAGCTTGACTGGCGAAATACACTACGTCACAGAAGGCAGGCGTGAAGAATACTTCTAGCGTTTCGTCGGACGAGTCCAAAACCTTCCCATCCTTTTCTAATAAGGATTTGGGAATGGGAACAGGATTTAACGGGCGAGGGTATGAACAGGAAAAGGAATATTCCTGTCTATTAACAGACATAGGAGGGTTTGGTTGCGATGCCTACCGGTAGCTGTCACTTAATATCTTTAATACAAACCCTTGCTTTGATTGGAGCAGATATTAGTCATTATATTTTACGTATAAAGTCACAAGCTTAAAATTATAAAATAAATAAATATGCGCTCACGCCCGTAACCCAGAGAGGTAGGCAGAGATTATGGATTTCCATTTGACGCGATCCTGGCACACCTCTCTCGCTTCTTCTACATGCATACATCTACGCATACATGCTCGTTGGTTATCAGTCTCCATTAAAAAACAACAAGTAATAAAATATACCTGTTCAATGATAGAAGCTAGTCGACCCAATGCCAAGCCATTCCCATCTTCTCTCGTGATGACCGCACTTCCAAGCTTCACGACGAGTCTTCTTGCGTACTTCAGTTGCGATCGGTCAGTGAACGTTCTCTGTTTGCGTTCTGCAGACACCAGTGTACGCTTGTCTACATTAAGGCCCTGTAACATTAGGAAAAAGTACCTCTATATATTTATTAGTAGCTTAAGAATGACAAGTGGCAATTGGCGAAATTTCTTAGAACGGAAGATCGAAACCAAGGTAAAAAAGAAGGTATGTTTTTTATTACTTTACGATCTGACGGTCTGAAATTCTCACTAGAGTTTCCGTCACTCGGATCCGTAGGTACAATCAGTAATTTTACGGAGCTTGCTAGTTTGTATTAAATATTTTGCATCAATACAAATCCATCACTACAGGCGAGACAATTTGAATTTAATAAAAAAAATATATTTGGGCAAAAGAACTTACTCTCCATTGTTTACTTCTTTTGCTTAAAGATTACTTTAATTATAATATTTAAATAATTTTGTTTATAATTTTAGACAAAATACAAGGTTAGTAGTGGTGAGTTATAATTTGAAAGTGTTTATTTAGGGTAAATATAAATTATCGTTAGCACGTACACGGAGTAATGTAAATTTACTGTAAACTCTGAGATCTCTAATGCACACCGACATTAAAACTAACTTTCACGGACAACGGTTAGACAAAGGTTAGACTAGAGAAAAATGTTTTATCCGTGTTGATATAAAGAAAATTATTATCCTTTCTATTTCACTATATAATAAACAATATATTTTTCTCTGAGTTTTTTTACAATGTTTCTATTTTAACAGTGGTAGAGCCCGCAACAACAACATCTGTTGCACGAATGGGCCGGCTCGACCGGTGAAATACCACGACCTCACAGAAAACAGACGTGAAGTAGAAGTATTCTGCGTTTCGTCTGATGAGTGAGGTGCCGGAGGCCTAACTTTAGTCCTCTTCCCCTTTCCACCCTTTCCTCATAAGGATAGGATGGGAACGGAAAGAGGATTGGACGAGGAGGGGTTAGCGGGGAAATGGAAATATCCTTGTTCCTGTTTATGCCCTCCTCTGTCCATTAAAGGTAGGCAACGCATCGGCAACACATTTGCTTGTTGCGGATGTCTATGGGTAGCGCTCACTTAACATCAGGTGATACGCTCGCTCGTTTGCCACCTTATCACATAAAAAAAAAAATGCAATATTAACGCGTGTGTATTCATATCAATCAATTTGTCTCACGTCCTCATTGTGAGGCGAAAATGTAGAGTTTATAGAGCTAGGGCCTACAAATAGAATTATTTGTTATTTCTTGTTATAATTTCGGTACATTAAGGAGCACTTACAGCTATATGTATCGGACAGTTTACGTGAGCTATGATGCGCAACACGAGCCAGAGTTCAACTAGGGGCTCAGCTACACCAGAAATCAAAATTTTTTTAACAGTAAAAATAGTATGAACTTTTGATTGTCATACAACTTTACATGTAATTTCTTTGATGAGATACTTTTATATAAATAATGAGTTATCTTCATTTGTCTATCGACAAAGGAAATGAATCGATATAAACAGATATTTTTGTCTATATTTGTGTGCAGCAGGAGCGCGTAGCAACGATAATTGACAGAATTAAACCTTGTACATTGACCGCTTCATGCTCACGTGATAACGAGTATGCACGTCAAACACATATAATTTTGTATTTTGTTTTCGACAAATAGAATATATCATAAGCATTACATGAGATTTCTGCCTAAAATGATAATTGACAAATGGAAGAATATTTTAATGAGTTCATAAGCTTGGATATTATTCTATTTTTCTACGTCGAGTTTCAATGCGGGGGAGGGGGGAATTAAAATCCAACCAATTCCACAGGTTCTTCAAGCTAGCCCGATTCATGTAAATGTTTGTTCTACTAGGATGTCATTTTTAATGTAATTTATTGATCCTCATTTATTTTTTTAGTATGAAAAATATCAACTTTAAAGTAAAAAATAAGTTGTCGCCAATCAAAAAATTTACCGGAGCAAATAGAGTTGATAGTTTCAAAAGTGACCATAAAAAATGATATTTTATACCATAGATATGTTATACTCATACAAATCACCGGTCAAAAGTGTACAAAAGCAGTGACAGCCACACTCACATGGCCAAATGATGTACAAAGGATAGCGTAATGAAAAAAATAATAAGAAAAAAGAGGACAGCTAGTGTTAGTCACTTAAGCGTAAATGTAAACACATGACGTAAGCTAGAAAAAGCGTCCTAATTGGGACGCTTTCCAGTCTTTACTTTTCAACCGCTGATGGCATATCTGCTACATTTTGTATTATAATATCAATACCACAAACCATTTTAGCGTCGATAAATGTTAATTCAACTTCCTCAATCCTCCCGAGACTTTCCCAAGTTTTACAATATTTTATCTACAAAGTCGTAAACTTAATTATAAAAAGCTTTTCTTATGAAATCATTTGACATATCATTTTATTAAATTTATATCAATTTATTTTACAATATTAATTCTGTAATTTTTTTACGTCGGTTATGTTACGACAGGTTGTTAGGTAACCATTGACAACTAATCTGTAATAATTTATACGCAGATCCGAAATTATACATTATCATCCTCATTTATTAACTTGATGTTATCTCGAAACTAACTTACCTTCCGGTACCTGTCAAAATATACATATGTTAATTCTACATAAACATATTTCGAAGCATCTCATAACTTAAACGTATTGAATATTAGATACGCAGGTAATTGAAAATGTATCATCAATATTTTAAAGGTACGCTTCCTCTAAAGTGGCGTAGATATCACTTAACTTTGTTTAGGGCAAAATTTAAGTTAGCAATTTGCCAAATTAATAAATTGTTATGGCTGATTATACTAAAGCGGTGATCATCCATGATGATATCATCGCTTCTTGATGTAGACTGTTGATGATACTTAATCTTCTAAAGTCGTATTCGACGTTATCGTAAGCAAATCATGAGTTGTTATTCTTTAATTAAATAAATAAAATTAATATGCGCTCACGCCCGTAACCCAGAGGGGTAGGCAGAGAGAGTTATTCTTTCATTCTCCCAAAATATATCCACCACTATGCGAATAATGAAATAAGTAAAAGGTTGGAGTTTTTTTGGAAGAATGTGGCAAACGAGCAAGCGGTATACTGATGTTAAGCGACTACACATAGGCATTGGCAACAAACAAACGAGTTGCAGATGCGTTGCCTACCTTTAGTGGACGGAGGAGGGGATACACAGAGTAAGGGATATTTCCTTCTCCTCCCCATCCCTGCCCGTCCTATCTTTATAAGGAAAGGATAGAATAGGAAGGGGAAGAGGACTGAAATTAGGCCTCCGGAATCTCACTCATCGGATGAAACGCAGAATACATAAATATAAATAAATAAATATGCGCTCACGCCCGTAACCCAGAGGGGTAGGCAGAGATCATGGATTTCCATTTAGCGCGATCCTGGCACACCTCTCTCGCTTCTTCTACATTCATACATCTACATGTTCATCGGTTATGGGTGCCCCTTATATTGCCCATTTTTAGTGAGCCACTAATTTGATCGATATAAGTTCTCCTAGGGTGTCCCCACCAACACTGCCATTCACTTTTGCTACATTTTTTTTTTCTTACACAATACATCTACTTCAAAATCTTACTGCTTGGGCTACATATAAGAGTAAATCTAATCATTAGGGTATTCCGTATGCCTCGTGTTTGTATAATGTTAAATAGTTTATATAACACAATAGCTTCTTGGGAGCGTGTAATTTAAATTAGTTTCAGCAACACTCACCGCAAACTGGGCTGAGCGGATGCTTGCTGAATGCCTAATGATACTCAAATAATAGAACAGGCCTCGTCCGACTGGTGTGGTGGATGACCGCAATGAAATGAACATGATTGAGCGTGTCAGAAGATAGATTGTCTTTTGGGACACATATATTGGTTATGGTTATTCTCAAACGTATAATATTAGAATAACTATGACGGACAATTCCAGGATATAAAATAGCTCTTCATACCCATATATGACCTAGTAAACTTGAATACCGCACTATTATAATAAAGAATATAGTTTGTATTACTTTTAGGATGAAATTGCTATGGTTTGACTTTCAATGTTCACTCACTAGGAATCAACAAATTGTATTTTTTTTATAATATAAGCACAGTTTGCAACAGACATTCTGCGATAAAGACCGTCTTGACTTCCAAACTGAAGCCATCTTTTTATATGGCAGACAATAAAACCAGACTATAATCGCTTCTTCGTGAAATACTGTACAAAAGTAGTTGCTACATTTTCCTAAACGCATAGCTGAGTAAATAATTATTTGGAGAAGTGATATGATATGTCAAATTGACTTCAAAAGCCTATATTATACAAAATCACCGGTCAAAAGTGTGCCAAATGATGTAAAAAGGATAGCGTAGTTAAAAAAATAAGAAAAAAGAGGACAACTAGTATTTTTCATTTCTAAAACCAAAACACATGTCGTAAGCTAAAAATACGTCCTGCTGAAAAACTGCTGCATTTTTGTATTATAATACCTGTATAAATAATAAACTGGGATGGAGAAGTTAGATCAAATAAGTCACTCAGTAATATGGGTCTCAAAAATATGTCTACTAAACACACGTCCTTTTTATGTCTTATCACATAATTAAATATAAAACAAGAATATTTATGACTCTTTGAACTTTAGTTTTCGTGATGCCCTCTGTTGTTTAACAAGTAATGTCGCTTTATAATAATTTATAATGTTTGCTTTACAATGATAATTTCGAAAATGTTTAATCATCAACAAACTTTGTTCTGAAACAGAAACAACGCCGCCGGCTAGAATTAATAACACAGACGCTTCGCCACGCTTCTGCAAACAAGTGAGAATTTAAATAAATACTCGACATTTTTAAATAAATTTAACAAGATAGACAAATAAAAATACTGAAATTCAAACACTAATTATGACTATTGACATTATACTATTACAGAGCTGATTACATTTCTTTTATTTTCATGCAATTTTAGTATTACATTAGCAACCCGCCCCGACTTCGTACACTTCGACTTCGAGCATGTAGCCCAAAATATTTTGTCCTACTGTGGTGCTGATGTTTTATTGTTTACTCAAAAGCTTAACGAATTATACACTTAAAAACCCTCGAAATGATTAACTATCAGTGAAAACCTTATGAAAATCTGTTCAATATTTTTTGCTTGATCGCATTCAGACAGACGAGGCTTCTTTTTACAATATGTATACATTTATATTCTTACTAATATTATAAATGCGAAAGTTAATTTCTTGATTTGTCTAGACCTAACTAATCTTGACATTTTGCACGCACTACGTCTGAGATTCAGAAAATGACATCTAGTACTTACCTTTTATCCCGACAATAAAACTGTATATAAAACCTTCATTAACAATATCGGTTACCATGGTGATATTTCGTGTTATGACGATAACTTTTTGGCATATGTTACCTATAATTCGAAATTATAATAGGCGGAATCATCTTACAAAAGATTGCGGCGTGTAAAATGAGAATCGAATGCGTGAGAAGCCGCTAGCAACAGCTTGTTAACAAATAAACCATACTCTATCTTTTATCTTATTTGACATAACAAAAGTTACCTTATAAATCTTATGGAATACGACTTTAACTTATCAGAACTTATTTAGACTAGAATCATTTGTGGCAAACTTCTTCACACAGTGACAATTACACCAACAATATTTTATCAGTACTGTATTATAAAGCAGGAAGATTTGTTTATCTGTTCTGTGTAAACTTTAAAACTACAGAGGTTAAAAGTTATTATATCATTAAATACTACATTGCCCAGAAGTAAAATATGCTTACTTAAAATATTTTTAAAATGATCGATGAAATTAACTCAGCCGACGCCAGGTACCGGCGATTATTTTTCGATCCAAAAACCATCAAAATCACTTCGTTATATTTCAAAGCGTACGAATTTATTGTAGTAACGATATTATATACACAAGATAAAGGAATTCGTTTAATTAACTCGTAGAGTAAATATTTTAATTGTGTCGCGACTAAAAGATATTTTACTAAGTGTACACAGACGTTAGATAAACATTTGTTTCCTTGTTGTACAAACTTTGTGACAATACGATTCAGCAGTGGTTCCCAAAGATAACTGGGCTCCGAACCAGCTAAAAATTCCAATCTTGGGACCTACCTTTTCGCTGTCTTACAAAAAAATGTAGGTCAATCCACAGACTAGAATATCCTAAACAGCAACACTGCCGTCCGGCTCTCAGTCAGTGGCCGTCCGACCGGTAGTTTGGTCGAACACATCCTACATATTAGGACCACCACCCATAGTTTAGGAAGCGTCAGAACATTTTTTATAGTAGAAAGAAAATATCGAGCAAGCGGTTACTACATTTTATATGAATAGTCATCAAATCTGTATCTACTTATATATCAAGAACACGTAGTGTTATAAAATACCCTTATTTTTCCTTGTGTTTTTGCAATGTGTTGCAAAAATATATTTTTGTTTATTTTCAGAATCTTGCATGTAATTTGTCCGATGTAATTCTGGTTGTATAAAAAAGTATAAAAGTACGAACAAACGCGAAGATTAACGAACTATTATAATATGTACATACTGTTTCTGTACTACTTAAATATCTTCAAGAGAAAGTAAATGTAAATAATCTTTTCATCATAAAAACTAAACTTGAACCGATATGGCGTTTTTCTCTAAAAAGGGGATCATCATTCAAATCCTAAAGATGTAAGGTAAACGGGACAAATTACTATTCACTACTTTATATTATTACACTTTCATCGGTCCTTGATGTGTTTGAAGTTTCAAATTTATCCGACGTTTTCAAGGGATTCAAACATTCCGTCATATACAAACACACCTACACATCAAGCTAATATTAATAACCTAAACTCTTTCATAATTAAAAGATAAATGACAGCGAAATCGGACTTTAAATAGTTAATCCGTAGTTTTCATAACTCAACACAACAGCTTAAACAAGGCAGAAGATTAGATAGCGTCACTAAAATTTTAACTACTGAATGTGTCAATGTTTTAGAGTTGTTGTGGATTTAGTTTCAAAGTGACTTGTAACATGTTTAGTTTAGACCATTTCTAGATTAGTTTACTATCGTTAATGTGTTCAACAAGCAAGCGACTTCACTTACCAAGTCATAAGAACCTCAAATTATTATCAGTAATATTTAAGGTACAAATTATCATCTCCCTGTCCTTTTCCCACTTTATGTAGGGTCAGCATAACAGGTTTTCGTCTTCCACATCGATCTATCGTCCGCCATTTCAGTCGTCACTCCCTTCTTAATAATGTTTCTTAGACCTACCACTACCGGCATGCCAATGTCACAAGCTATTTCTCCCTCCTCATAACATGCCCATACTAATAAATGCAAACCTTTAAATTCAAATATTACGTTTCCCAACTTGTCCACATTTAGTGTATTTTATCTATTATGAAATTAGTATTTAGGCTTTTTTATAGGCATCTTCAATAAACATACATAAAATTCATAATGTCAAGTGGTTGCTTAATAAACCGGAGATGGATCGTGTTGAACGGGGGGCAAAATTTTTACGAATTCATTGCATTTAAAAGTATTTATTTCGAAGAATTCTAAGAACTTTATAATAACATGCAGACTTGGAATTGAACTAATTTCAATAAATGCAAGATTAGCTTATTCTTGTAACTGCGTCTGCTCAACAAGAGTAGTGCATAGGAGAACATAAGTTTATAAATTTATGATATCTTTATATTCCGATTTGTATTTCAATTTTAATATATCTTAAAAATATATATTCAAATGTATAATACTTATCATTTTTTCTAGCAATCATTATAATTCTTACGTACCTCTTGCATGAAATTGACATTTCCAATGGGCAAAGAATCGCCGATAACCGTATAATACCTAACACCACAAACTCTACGAAGATATCTAGCTGCGATATGGAGCATTTTAAATCACGTATGCCAATAATGAATTAAAAAAAAAATCACTGTCAGATGACACGCACAGCAGCGAGATACTGCGACTGTTAATGTGCCAACTGTGATAACGTAACAAAATGTAATGGGAACATTTATCGGAGCTGATAGTAACACTAAACAAATAAACTCATATATATTAACACAAAGAATAAAATGTCACAAGAAGACAAAAGAAAAAAGAAGCTGAATTCTCTTTTTTACGGAATATGTCGATATAATGATCCCGTCATATTTGTGATGCTGGACAAAGTTTAACTACACACTGTTAGCGGCTGGCAAATGATGCTTGCTCCGAACGAGAATGACGGCGTATACAAATTTGTTTGGTAAATTACTCGGAAACAGCCGACGCTTAATTGTTGCCCTCTTATTTGCTACAGTACAGTTAATAATTTTTATAGCGATGTATCTATCCTCTATGCATACATATGTATATATATAAAAGGCGATGTGTTGTGTGTTACACGGCTGGACCGATTATGATGAAATTTTCAGAAAATCTTCTGATTGGCCCAGCGGGTGATCCTGTCAATTTTGGCAGTGATCGGATCAACATAATTAGTACTACCCGAGCGAAGCCGGGGTCACTACTATGCTATAAATAAACACTGCCTATCTCTGCCTACTCTGAAGGGTAGGCAGAAAGTTACATTGCACAGTCTCGAATCTTCCACATACATCTACGCGTACATGCTCAACGGTTTCTTATACTCTTTATTTTAATTCTACTATTTCTTCATTCATCATTTTGTTATGCACGAATCAGCTACCTTTCTCAACTATTTTAGACACAATGTCTTTTTTCTATTACAACGTCGGATTCGAATCTATCAGTGGAAGTCCCGCCTAGAATACGTCTCAAGGAGAGTGTTTTATCTACGTATACATAACACATAGTCTATAATGAAAACTGACTATATCAACTCCAAAACTACTTTATCTAGGAATGTGAATTTTTATACAAAAGCGTCTTTTTATGATGTACTAATTGCAAATTAGATATATATTTAAACTGATTTCTTATTCGTTAAACTTAAACTAACAAAAGACGGACTTAAAGTTTGATATTTACCTATTGAATAAGAAGCGTGCAAATTGAGTTATGGTGCTTAAGCGTTTACGGGAGGCCCCGGTATCTCCGGCGTACAAACCTCTCATTAAGTTCTAAGCTAAGCGAGCTAAGGTAGCAAACTAAGTTTTCCGTAGCATCAATGAAATTACAAACAACTTTACTAGTAGTAGAGTATTAATGTTAGTAAGTTCGTGGACCATGTTCACAGGATAGTGACGTACATTATTATGGTACTTAAGGGGGTGTTAATCTCCCTTTGTAGAACACACCTACATGTGTAATACTATCTGTTTTAGATAAGTTTATGTGATCTTAAAGGAAATGTCTATCTTAATTTCAACTTTATACGATAGAAATTAATATATATAATTCCCTAAACATAAGGTTACAAGCGGCTGGCTTAAATAATCTTATTTAAGTACTAAAATATCTCTATATTTCTATCTTACTAGTGATCTGCCCAGGCTTCGCTCGGGTACCACTAGTTATGTTGATCCGATTGCTACCAAACTTCACAGAAACACCCGCTGGGCTAATCTGAACATTAACTCCAAATCTCATTGAAATCGGTCGAGCCGTTTCGGGGTCTATAGGTAACATACATACACAAGTTGTGTTTTATATATATAAGACAGAATATGACATATATCAGCTCTTGATACCCATCTGTTACCGTGATTCAACCTGACCTCAGATAGTTCATCAGACTGTTGCCTTATACCTATATATTTGTGGAAAACAATGATGTTTAATCCCAAGATATAGAAATACAAAATAATCACAAAAACATGTGCAAGATATAATTACTTGTAGCGATAAGAGCGCCAAATGCTCAACTAGATATAATATTACTTACTGCTTTTTCTTTGTTTTTCCGAGAAATGTTTTTTGTTGTGTTCAATTAAGTGTTAAGATATGTTTTGGTCGCACAAATATTGTACGATTTTCAAACCATAAAATATTTGTGCGACCAAAACACAAAAATTTTCTTATACCTTTTACTTCAGTACAAGGTATAAGAAAAATTATAATTTTATCCACAAAAGATAAATTATATAACCGTCCGCCAGATGAAACAAAGAGAAACAATATTGAAATTGGCAAAGCTGTAGAGGCGCTGACTTTTAAGTGATCTCAAACTTTATGGTAACTGATTTCTTTCGGAAAACTTAGATTTATTCTTAACAATTTAATATCTTCACTGCCTAAAATATAAGAATAACTTTTTGAATGTTGTATATGAACACAAATAATCTAATGTTTTAGTAAGGACTGCAAAAGATAAGTTTATGGATTCGAAACCGGTACTGTCGTAAACTATCTCCTATAACAAGCTAAAACTTAATTCATTTGGTTAATATTAACATTACTAAACTAATTACTAATATTTATAAAAAAAAATAATATTCAAAAACTTCAGAGTTTGTTCTTCGAATTTCTTTTTGTATCAAATATCATAGTAAGTCGAATCCATCCCCTTGAAAATTTGTAATTAAGTAGGTAGTCGCGCGATCGTATCCCGAAATACTTTCAGCATTTGATCTGACAGTTTCCCTCTAATAAAGCTTAGGCTCAGTAATTACTAAACTTATGTAAATGTAAATTTTGTTTCACCTCCTCTCAATTTAATTAAGGCTGAA
Organism: Papilio glaucus; assembly: GCA_000931545.1. Taxonomy (NCBI): domain Eukaryota; kingdom Metazoa; phylum Arthropoda; class Insecta; order Lepidoptera; family Papilionidae; genus Papilio; species Papilio glaucus. The sequence continues at coordinate 199,249 of JWHW01031080.1, read as the reverse complement.
ACGTGTGACATTTCAGGTAATTTACATGAATAATTAACATCGGCATTTAGCTTTAAACCTTCGTGGTTTCTACTAATATAAGGTTATTCTATTAAGGGATTCTTAAATTACTAAATGCAAAAATTTCAAGCGCGATCCAGTGATCCAGCAATACCATAGAATGGGACGGCAGCCAACTTCGAGTACGCATACAAGTGTGAACACAGTGAGTGTGTGTTGTCGACAACAAAAAATAAAATCAATTGCGGACTTAGCGTGCAGTGAGAAAGCGAACAGTAGTAGTTGTCGCAGAATTAGAAAGAAGGTAGACCGATACGGCTACCAATAACTTTTTTTCGCATTACCGCATAACACCAGTCAGCCCTTAGACCACCAGTAGACTTACGGCGCCTACGTCTCTCTTCCGTCCCTTCCAATTTTATCTCTTTGTATACAGTGTGTGCTGTGAAATGGTGATACGGTGGCTATCGATATTGATGGCGCTCGTGACGTCATTTCAGCTGTATACGAATCATAGATCATACGAAACCCTTCAATTTAATAATTCAAACTCCGTTCAATAACAACTGTCAAGTTAGACGATAATCCCCTTGAGCGCCATTCGAACATCAACCGTCCTTCATGCGAACGGAACGGACTGCAGTAAATCTGCAGCTACTGTTCTTCCATCCGATTAGGACATGTCTTCAAGAAAAAAGTGAATTAACATGAAGTGGGATTGTCAAGCACTAGTTATTATCACTTTAAAATAAAACATGCCCGTGTTTTATGTCATAGTTATAATTGACGGGCCGGTTGGCGCGTTAGTAAGATACTTGTTTTTCACGCCGCAGGTCGTGAGTTCGATTCCCACCCGGGACACACATTTGTGTGCATGAACCCAGGCTCAGGACAGACATCTGTTTGTCCTGAGCCTGGGTGTAATTATCTATTTAAGTTTGTATTTACGAAAAGAAAAAGTGGTCTATGTAGTATATCAGTTATCTGGTTTCCTTAGCACAAGCTCTGCTTAGTTTGTGATCAGAGGGTAATAATTGTCCCAGGTTATTTATAATTATTTATTATATAAGGACTGCCGATATACAGCACTCGATGGGAAGGCGCGACAATAGTTAAAAAATAAATAAAAAATCAACAAAAATAAACCCTTGTTCTTCACCAATAACATTCCAAAGTGAATACAAGATAAAAAGAATCGTCTTAACTATTCCAATTTCAATTTAGCATGTTCCTGACGCGTCTTGCATATTAAGCATGTTATTCATGCAAATCCAAGATGTTCCCCAACCCGATATCGTTTTACGCGGCCAAAGAAGTTTTCACTTCAAAAACAAATGGCTGACACCTTCAATAAGCGACCTTCGATGTAATACATTTATAAACAATGCACTTTGATGTTGATTAGTGCTCGTTATAGAGGCCTTGATCTTAATAAAACAGACAACAGACAAATGCGACCGTCGCACAATATCGTTGACGGTGAGCTCCATTTCAGCTCATTGTAGCCTATTACTGAACGCGAGTCCTGTACAATAATTGTACCAGTCGACGAAAGTACCTACTCACAATCATTTTATATTATTACACATTATAAAACAATGTCGCTTGACCGTGTCTATCTGTATGATCGCAATTAACTCAAAAATAATATAACGGATTTTCTTATAGTTTCTCTAATAAACGAAGTGATTCGTTTGCAATTAAATTGCTGAAAAAACATGTTGAATGTTAAAAAAAACGTAAACGTGGTTTTGGTTATGAAAAAAATATTAGCGAATATGCTGTATAACACGTTGTATAAGTATAGATGAAATAGCAGTTTGAGAATAAATAATACTACGTTATTTTTTCGTTATTTAAAAAGTTAAATGAGATAAGACTAGGTTATGTAGTAACAGCATAATATAAAACAATTTATCTTTGTTTTTTTTTTTAAATCAAAATTAACGTAACAATGTAACCAAAGATTTACAGATTATCTTAAGTGTTAAGGTTATGGTTTTGCTTATATATTTAAATTCTGTATATATCTAGTATGGAAGATATTTTAAGAGCTTATTCTCAATTTGAAGATGTCAATTTGAAGTCTAGAAAACAAAATATCTCCTGCTAATATTCATGTTCAAGAAAAACACTGTAGATATTTTTTTATACAGAGTCTACGGTTCAATGACCTACAATGATCGATAGTGTTGCCTTAATATAACAAAAATCGTATTAAAAGATTGTTATTAATTTTCGACGAAAAAGCAATACATCACAGTAGGGGCAACTGTGAGCCAAAGGACTTTGTATTACTCACACACTCGTTCCAATTATTTTGTAATAATGTCAAACGTTCCAAATATTTTGTAGAGACATTGTTGGTTACAAAATTTCTTTCCTTTATTTTTTGAAGGAAATATGATTTCCCTTTTGTAGATGGTATTTCTTCCTTTGTTGTCCTAGGATTCTTAATTAGGTAGACAGCGTTTTTGTCTTGAAATTGATGTTAACTTACTGTATTTCGGTTGGTAAAGCATCGCGACTCCCGTTTTAATGAATACTGATGGGTAACAAAGGTCAGTCTTAATATCGGGTGACCCACGTGCTCGTTTGCCGCATTATTATTTACTTAATAACAAATTCATCTTTCATCACCAACATATTCCCAATTCTGCTTCTGCTGCTTCGACTAAATTAAACACATAAGACCTGTATATAAATCCCAATGTAAAGTCCAAATAAATAACTAGTATAAAATTCATAGTATGATTTATTTTAACTGTAACTGTAAACCGAATGACAAACGTTCCAATTACGACCCAATTCTGTAATTAACGGCTTGGACATTATTTTGTTAAACCCGTCCCGGTTTCCTTTAATTAAAGGGATAGAAAATAACCGAGCTCTATTTAAGGAATCGAATTCGCTTCGGTAAACTTAAATAGATTCGTATTTCTATTTCTTTGGATACATTTGCGAATTGTGATTGAATCTTCTAGGTATCTTCTTTACATTCGCACGTTCAAGATTATTTTCAAATTGCATTTACTTCTTTTTCTATTCTATTTTTTACTTAACATCGATACTAAATTGTAAGTACCGTGGACGATCGGCCCCGGTCATTCAATTACTTAGAAGCTAGCAAGTTACAGTTAAGTACAGTTTTTTTTTTAATTGAGACGACTACAAGGCTAGAGTAAAGGTTTCATTGTTGTATTAGCAAATAATTTTAAATAATTGATGTGGCATCTAGATTTATGCTTCAAGTCTTCAAACGTCGGCTAGTAGCTTAGACTAACTTAAAATACCTTCGTATCTATAATTAATATAATAACGCTGATAGTTTGTTTGTTCGAACGAGCCAATGTCAGAACCTACCAATGGGATTTGTAAAATTATTTTTTCCTTTACCCCATTTATTAAAAAAGGTTATAAGGCTATTGAGATTATGCTACGACCCTCAAGAGTCGGGCAGAAAGAAGAATAATAAAAGGATGTAAAAACGTAAGCGAGTGATGCGTACAAAATACAAAGTAGTACAATAATACTCACATATTAAAATCAGTATTTTATAATTATACAACACTCCTATAATTCGTATTAACAGAAATTTTGACTTTAATCTCACTTTAAATATACAATACAAAATTAATGTTTCTATAGGAAAGGTAACATATTGTGCTCTTTTATCTTCGCTTTTATAAGTCGTGTTTTGTATAGAGTTTCATTATCTTCTTGTGAATACAATGTTTTCATACATTTGTTGTTTAATTTACTAGGACTACAGTCTCAGTGATTAACCTATTGTCGAAATATTTTTAAATTCAAAATGATATTCGGACTTTATTTTATTAAATATTTTATTTTTTCTTTTAATAACTTTCTTAAAATAATTCTCTTTTAATAATTTAAATGACATGTTCATATTTATGGCCATATAATTTCGGTGCACACTCATGGAGATTTTAAGACACTATTTTATATATTTTCACATCCAACACTTGTGAGTATTCTCGGAATTCGCGTAATGAGTGACAACCCAAGCCGAGGTCCTCTATAAGCTTGGACCTTTGAGCCCAGTCACTTCATGGAGTGTCGCGTGATTAATCCTCCCAATCCGGTTATAATAATAATGTAACGGGCCGAGCCGCGGTTCCCTCTTCCAAGGGTTTAGGCTCGACGCCTTCTGCGTGCTACCGCCTCAACAGTAACCCTGTAGATGGCTCTTCCAGGCAAACAGCGACAAGTCAGACACAAAAAATGAGAGTATTGCAAGCATGCCAGTAACATTAATGTAGGTCATTCAGAAGTATGCTTGTGATACGATAAGATCATAGGTTTAATAAAAAATGAAGAGGTGGGTATTGCCTGAAAGGGAATTTTGTGGCTAGAATTGTAAAAGGTATGCATGGAATTTAATAGACATGAATTCTAAAAGCGACCTAAGGAAAGTCTGTTAAGCAAAGTAAGCGACAGTGTAAACGCACACTTATTTTAACTGTATTAAAGCGAACAAACTAATGCATATAATGTATCCCGTATCCCTACCAATCCTTTCCAATTAAAAGCCTTAATGTAAAAGAACTCTTTTGCTAAAACAGGAAAAGCTTTCATAAAAATAATGGATACATTTTTTCCAAGGCAACCTGATTATCTTCCCTTAGCGAAGCTTTTTCCTTGGTAGAAATTAAGCTTACATACACAAAGCTAAGCGGTTTACAAGAAAATCCGGTCTTATATCCGGTTACGTGAAACACTTACTGCATACGGTGCTTAAGTAAAAAGGTTTTGTTAAAGTATGGTGAATTTATTTTATATATATAAAAAGAACTTTTTTATTCAAACACATCATAAGAAAAGAATATAAAAGATTTTATAAAAACTGCGATAATAAGTTGACAGCCTAATTTTCACATTTATCTGCCATACAAATGTCTGGTTAAAAATAGAAATAGCCTTTATAGCTGTTTCATTCCTTACAATTAATATATGCCTACTTAATAAAAACTAAATTGATTTAATCAATACTATTGAATTGAATGATCGGCAACTGGATGTTTGTGTGGAACAGCTTGTTGTCAGAAGCCTCCTCTACAGTACTAGTTTCCACGTATTCCTGTCTTTTGCTAAATTGGTCCATACCGGACCAAATATTTTCTTGAGGTCTGTTTATAATCTGTGACCAAACGGGCTCAAGACTCCACAGTGGAAGTGTCACAATCTCGCAGAATACCGAGCTAAAGTAAACGTGTACGATCTACACCCGATGTTGGAAGTAACTCATTGCCTTTGCACCAACAAGATAAATGGTATATAAGCATAAATAAGCTCAAAGATAACGTTGGTTTCGAAAAACTATTATCGATTTATATTTACTCTGACTACCCTATAATTGTTTCAACATCTAGAGTCTACACTTCACTAATAATGTTACTGAACAACGTTTGTAGCTATCTAATAACAACTTTTATTAAATTTAATCAGCTATAACAAACAAATTTATACCAAAATGGTATTTATTGCTAGACTACTGCGTTATAGTTTCTTTTGTACTAATTTAAATAATAAATGTGCAATACTATAATAGTCAAGCCACATCTCACAAAAACCTTTATGAATCGTTTATACTGTGATATTATTAAAATAAACATTTGAATGTTTGTTTGTTCCGGATAAACTCAAAAACTACTGAACTATCCAACACCGTGCCCTTTTTCAATATGGGGTCGGCAAAGTATGTTCTATGTATGTAAGCCGTCATATCTGAATTTACACCCTTCTTATAGATCCGAAGCCGCTAGAAGCATCTCAGCCAAGTACACGTTTATCACGCGTAGGCATGATACTACAGTGTTATCATCTTTCATACAATCCATTCATACTTTCTTCGATCTTCCTCCACTATTGTGACCATCCAAGTTCATTCTTATAACTTGATTTCTATATGCCCATACCACGCTAACCTCTTGCTCAATTTCTTTGTCACTGGCGCAACTTACAGACTTACTCTAATTTAATTAATTATTTAATTAATCCTTTATCAAAACTTTCATCAAAAAAAAGCTCCTCTATCATTGAATAAGCTAGGCTATTTTTGTTTGTTTATCTCGCTACCCGACCTAATCTATTGTAGTGAATTTACGTGTCTGTATTTGTGTATAAATTGATTTCTTAATTGTATTAACCTTTATATAATTTAAGTACTTTGTTTACAAACTATATCAAGTATGTATTATGAAATATTAGTTCCCCGTTAGCGCAGATGTTCGTTATCTCGATGTATATTGTTGTAGCTTATCATTGTATTGACATAGGCAGGGCGGCGCGGCGTTGGCAATGCGGATGTTATTTTAATTTTACTTGTTTACGTCTGGTACATCGTTCAATGAGACAAAACGCAGAAATACTTCACGCTACTACTTACACGCCTGTCCTCTGTGAGGTCATGGTATTTCACCGGTCGAGCCGGCCCATTCGTGCAACTTGTTCCGGGCTCAACCACTGCTAACCTCCATATTTATAGTTGTGATTATGTTTTTATGATAAAACTAACTAGTAATTCGTTTCATAAGTTTTATTTATTGACGTTTTTAGAAAAATAAAATATATAAGTCGTAATAGTAGAATCCATCATTTGTACGGAAGAAATGAGTTGGAATAGTGACTACATCTTGATTGACCGAGTAGGTGCAAGATTCCCTTTACCAGAGTCGACAAATAACCCTATAATGATAACAGTAAACCATTGACTACAGAGTATAAATAGTTCATTCGTGTAGCGATAATTTGATTTCATTGCTGTGTGTAGTACTGGAATTGAATGTTGAACTAATTTACCCCGCTGAACCAGAAGAAGGATTAATTTTGATGTCGAAATGGATATTCGTATGTTCCCAAAAGGGTCAAAAGGTCAAGGTAATGTCCAAAAGAGTCAAAAGGTCAATGATGATAATCATAGATTCCGTCAGGTTTTTAAGTTTTTTAAATCAACTATTATTTGCTAACGCCTCTATTGAAATAAATATAGCGCGGGGAATGCGGGGAGCGCGCGGAGCGGGGCATAGATTGGACGAGACCGGCCGAACACCGCACGAAAAGAACTCTCTCGACCGACACCCGTCGTTATTATACTTTACATTCAAATATCGTTTAAACATACAAAATAATTGGAAGCATCATTAAATAATTATAATGAAAAGTTTGTTTTTATAACAGCTTTTGATTTTGCTTAATTTCATTTTTAATATCATCTTCTATATACATATGAAAGAAGAAACTGACTGCTTTTTTAATATAATTTTATATTAAATTCTTTAAACCATTCAAAGTCCAAGCTTGTACCAGAAGATATCTCACAATAGCCGAATGTTGTATTCAAGACCTTGTGTTTCGCAGTCTCATAATGTAGTTTAAATGTTCTTTAAGTTAGACAGCAGCGTAATATCAGTGCGTTTATGATAATGACCTTATGGAAACAACCGCGAGCCGAGTAGTTGCGCAAATATTACTGTGAACGATAAATAGATTACGTTTATTTGTCTTTTATTAACCATATCAATAGAATGAGTACAACTTAAGGAGCATGTGGCCAGTGTGTGATATTGTTATATATTAATTTACATATTTAATTTAGGTTAACCATGAAGGATTTATGTAACTTACAAATAGTAATACTAGTCACCTACCGAGGCTTCGGAAAGGTAGCAGGACATAAGCTAACATTTTTTATCTCCTCATTTCGTCCCAACCTCTTACATCTTCTCCAACAATCATCGAAATCTATCAGCACATTTACCTTTAACTTTTTTTCATAGTAGAACATGGCAAACAAGCAAGTGGTTCATCTGATATTAAATAACTGCTACCCATAAGGATATGCAATCCACTAATGAGCTATAAATACTTTGCTTACCTTTAATGGACAGAGGAGGGGATAAACAAAAAAAGAATATTTCCTTTTCCTATCCATCTCTTTCCCGTCACGTCTCCCTTACTACTAGGATTAGAATTAGACCTCCGGCACCTCATTCGTCGGACGAAACTTAAGTGAATTAACGACATTTAGTGGATTATATACAGTAGCATTCCCCACAGATGACTTTTCCTAATGGTAAAACCGTATACAAATCCGGTCAGTAGTTTTTTTCCTAGAGTTAGAGGTTATCACGCTCAGTTCAGACAGACCGAGTGTAGGGGACTTTTTAACTCACTGGTTACATTTTTGATTGTTATAAACGTACAATAATGAAATTGACCCGACTTATGAACAGCTAGTGTTATATATGTCACCTACCGATTGTAAAATTCGTCAGTTTACAATCGGACTGGGCATATCATAAACTGTCAGTTGAAAGAATAGTTCAGAATTTAACGTGTCATTTATCAAGTCAAATCGTCAAAAATTTGTGAACCGATATTGCGTTGCGCGAATGCGTTGTAACTTTAAAGTTTAAGTTAGAATGAAAGATGGATTATTGGTGTGGTATTTTATGAGTTAATATATAAAAATAATGTATTAAAAAGATATTTATTAAATAAAAAAAGGTTTTTTGTGTTTGGATGATGAAGAATTCGACGCAGATCCGACTCGACATTACCTAAGATACGGTATAAGAGATTTACACCGTCATTTGTTATTAACCAAATTAGGTTGACCCTTGCGTAACTTGAATAGCCAATCAGATACGCAAGGATTCATCGTAATTTGGTTTTTAGAATTAACAGTGTTGGTCCCAGATGTAGCTCGGCATCCCACCTGTGATTTATCAATATACATATTATCTAACATAATCTAGGT
>JWHW01031080.1:148180-163205 GCA_000931545.1 Papilio glaucus | reverse complement strand
GTGATGTTCCGTGAAGTTTCTTAAAATAATGTATCTAAGTGACCATACACCTGTCACACATACCTGTCACAAGAGATCGAAGACCTTGACATGATATCATCATCTGAAGAAACGAAATCACTGTCATTCTTCGGTGAGACTGACCGATAGGAGACAACGTCCATCTTATCCTTGTTGGTGTCGGGCAGGGAGTCGCGTTGCTCACACGTTATTATTAGAGGCTTCCTCGAACGGGGTGTCATTATCGATTCCTGTATCAAATTAAACTGTAGATAAAATTTACAAAAATAAATATTATTAAATGGTCTACTTATTTACTATCCCATCAACCCACAATCGTCCACCGCCAACACGTACCTTTAGAGCTTGATTACACGTACCAAGTAAAGCAGTGAGACAGTATTCGGCCTAGTAGGTAGAACGGAGACCAAGCTACTTTTGGATGTAAAACCGAGTACTCGGTTGATATATTTATATTGCCTAGCCCATTTACTTGGTATGGTAATGGTGTGATCAAGCCATTAGCCCCTTTATATTAGAATAGGGATTACGTATAAGGAGTCTGGAGTATTTTTTCACTATAAATTGAACTACTGTCTTCAATATTCAAGAGTTTCGAGGGAAATGATTTGTTTTAATATTATGTAATTATGTGTCTCACAAACTTTTTTTGGTTATGATATAATTATAAGCAAATAAATAAACAAACATAGCTCAGACAAAAGAAAGATAGCTGAAAAACACAGACAAGCAATATGAAAGATTAATATAACAGGTAACATGCATAAACACAGACCTGCATCGCTTTAGACAGTTTCTGCGTAGACTTTGTAATGGGTGACATGGACGCTCTTCTAAAGTTCACCGCATAAGGTGTACTGCACTCTTCAAATACTTCCTCGTTCAGTCCAGGAGTACTTGTCAAATAGTGCATTTTGAACTCTATTTCATCATCTGAAAGCTTAGATTTTTTTGGCGTTTCATCTACTATCTCAGTCTCCACAATGTCACTCTCCGAACCAGTATCTTGGTCATCAACACAGGATACACAGGAAGTCGGCGTACCACGTATGACGGTTCCACGTTTTTGGTATTTCTTATTCAAGTTTTGCGATGCAGATATTATTTTCGATCGGAACAACCGCGTACCACGTTTTTTGGTATTCTTTGGTGTATCGTTCGGATCGATTATACTCAAATTCGGTTCGGAAACGAATTTCGGACTCAATTTTTTCGAGTTATTCAATGCACCATCAGACAACGTACTCTCATTGCTCTGGTCCGATTCATAATCCTCGTTCTCCTCTAAAGATTCAGTGCTGGCTATTTTATTTGCCAAATTCTTCAGAAAGATATTCTTTTGAGTTACATCGACTTTACTGTCGTCCGTAAATTTCAATTTTCCCTTGCACGACTTCTGTAAATAACGCATGCTATTAGCACGTGACGGGAAAGTTATTCAACAAAGAAAGAAGTTAAGGTGTCACATGCGCGATGCTCGGCTATTCACGTCTTCTAAATATTTATTTCAACAATGTATTATTTGTTAACTACATTTAAATGATAAAATTAAGCTAACTGTAGTATTTTCATTTAAATTTTAATATCTTGTTTGACATGTACATAACATGAAATAATTTCAATTCAATTATCGTCTGCCTGGGCTATTCCCACTCATGTGGGGTCGGTACAGTATGACCGTAGTTCATACTGTATAGGTTTTGGCTACAGTTTATACGGTCACCTGCCTGACGCCACTTCGTCTGAAATCTATTTATTTATATTTGTATTATATACAAATTACATAATTCGATAGACGGAATAACTATAAATAATTAAATAAGTAATATAATGACGTTATAACGTTTAATAGAAATAGCTTTGCATCGCAACATAGCGTACAGCCTCTATAGTTATGAACGAACAGTGCAATGTTAGTATAACACAGACATGCAGTCAACAAGGGTGAGATTTGCATGAACCTACAGTTGTTTTGTATTAAATAAACTTACCTCCTCGACCGTATTGATAGAGCCAGAACCCTTCTTCGGAGTTTTGTTGAGCAGGCCCTTATTAAAGATGTGACGTTTGATTGAATCGCCGAAGCTTCGAGAACCGGCCACTTTACCGGTCCGCTGTATTTGTATGGGAGTTCCTGAACAAAACAACAACAGGTTTATCAAAATCACATATATAAACCATAAAATAGTTTTTAATAGCGACCCACCTACTTCACACTGGCGCAGCTGAGAATAAAATTATATTTCAGGATTTTGATGTTTTTAGTAGGAAATTACCATAAAACCTAATGAATAACATACCATTCCTAAACCTATCTCACGAATCATTCCGTTTATTTTTTTACTTTATTGCATACAAACAGACGCCCGACAGATGGACCGGCTCGACCGGTGATATACAACGGCCTCAAAGAAAACAAGCGTGACGTACAAGAATTCTGCGTTTCGTCCGACGAGTGAACTGCCGGAGCCCTCATTTCAGTCATCTTCCCTTTACCCCAAGAGAAAGAAAGATGGAAAGGGGAATAGTTCAATGTTTAGCAGTATAAAGTCTCCTCCCTCCTTGAAAGCAATTTGTTGTGAATCCCTATGGGTAGCGGTTACTTAATACCAGATGAACAGCTAGCTCATTTTATCACCTTCTTCCATAAAAAATCAGTTGTGGCGGGAAGAAGAAAAAAAATTACTGGTGTTAAGTTCCCTGGTCAATGATGAAATAAAATGGAAACGACGGAAGCTACTGCTACAGTAAATGTGTTCGGCATTTACAGAATTTTCAGAATCAATATTGTCGCTTAGGTTATTATATATTTTATATATTTATTTACTGTGTTTAGGTTAGGGAGGTACAATAGTCTGTAAAAGTACACACACAAAATACATTTTATTTATGAAGGAAATATGTGAGGCCCTACCGTATCCATTCTGTCGGTTGAAGTGCTTGACTAGTCGTCGCTTGTGGGCAGAATCGGGCAGTGCCTGGATGTACGCGTACAGCTGTGCGAGTGCAGTGTCGGTGGGATTGCGAGCGTTCTCGGCACACGTGCGATTCCTGTCCACAAACGTGTACACCGTGTTTGCAGCGGTCCTGTAATAATACAAAAGTTTAGTAGCAAGGTAGTGAAATATAACTGTTTGCTTCTTAATATATATAGCACTAGTGATAGATATATTAAGAAGCAAACAGTTAGCAGGGCATGTGAATGATGTACAGAAGTGACGACTGAAATGACAGATAGATCAACTTGGAATATAGGCTATAGATTATTAATAAATGATTAAACTATACTAACTTATCAGTTATACTCTCGTCCAAATCAACATCGGGAGACATGACCCTTTTGCGTTCGCGCATCGTAAAATATGCGGCGGCATCTGTGGTGAGCTGTGTTGGCGCGTCAAACAGCTTGGCCGAGTGCCGGATCATGAAGCTTATAACCGGCGATAAAGCTATCGAGTCTGCATGGAATGTCTCTGGTGATAACTGGAATGATATTTAGAAAAATATAAATAATCATAAGTACGAAAGCAGTCTGGTATTCAAGTAACGACAATTTGATCATCACTACAAAAAAATATTGAAATATAAACTGATTGTATTAACAACAAAATCTGTTGCACACATGAGCCGACTAGACTGGTGAAATACCATGATCTCATAGAAGACAAGTTTGAAGTATCAGACAACAGAAACAAGTTTGAGGTACCAGAGGCTTAGTTCTAATCCTCTTCCTCATCCCATTCTTTTCTAATAAGGAAGAGATGGGATGGGGAAGAGAATTTGACAGGGGAATTGAATAGGAAAAAGAAATATTCCTTTGTCTATTTATTCCCTCTTTTGTCTCTCTTTCGTCTGTTAAAGGTGGGGATAACAAATGAAGACAATACAAAATCTACAATAAAGCAAAAGTTACAAACCTTTCTCGGGCACAGTAGATGGGGTGTGAACATGGTAGCTAAAGTATCTGGGGACATTCTGTTAGAGGCTTCATTGTCTGCTACAATGCTTAATAACCTTAGCAGTCTCTGCAGGAAGTGTCGGTGTGATGGCGTTAGTAACAATAACAGCAGCTGGAGAGCAGTGAGTAGCTTAGCTGTAGACGATTCTGCATTAGGTGGATATTGAGCTGGGAAAAATAAATATTTTTCTATTAATACCAGTTTCTTTATACTAAAACTAGCGACCCACCAGGGCTTAGAATTTATATGTAGCAAATGAACTAGTAAGTCACCTAGGTGTATGATCACCACCCATTAATAACAACAAAAATAACAAGATGTGTTGCCCATCTTTACATCTGAAAGAGAGAGAGTAGATTAAGCATAAAAGAGGAATGAATGTGAGTGAGAATGGAGACTACAGCACCGAATGAAACACCTCTCATACATGCCCATATTTCATTAGGTTGTAACACTTCTTCATGAACTATCTATTTAGCAATAATCTTTTTGTATATATCTTTACTTTAGTCTTTTATCAGACCATTTTTTATTTATTTTTGAGGACCACTCACCAGCTAGAGTACAATAGGTTTGATAATACTGATCCATTAACAAAGGCTGGGGTAATTCCGCCAAGAATCCCTTCAGGACTGATGCACAATCATGCACAGAGAATTTGCCATCATCTAGCCCTAAGCTAGATCCTGTTACCAAAAGCTGACGCAGCTCTTGTTGACGACTCAGAGATCCTGTTCGCCGGAATATTCCTTCTTGTATCACATCTGGAAACATTAAAAAAGATAATGTAAAATAATAATTGGTGAAAAACTAATTTATGAATATGATGCAGTGCAGTAACCAGCACAATCATAAATCGTCATGACACTCTGTGACTATACCACAGTGGTCACACTGTGTTACTGTGTCTATACACAGGTGCGGTTAACAGTTTAGTTTGTATTTCTTATTTCTTTGTGTAAGAAAAAAACAAAAATAAAAGAAAAAATTATCCACTCACTGTCAGATTTTGCTAGAAAATCTATCAACTCATTTAATCTTAGGATACCTTCTTCCGTGATAGAATTTGCTTCTATATTATTCTTTGTGCTATTTGCAATACTCTGACTAGAATTTGATGTGGAGTTTTTAGTCTTCTTGTGAAAATTCCATCGGAATTGCTTTGGCTTGTCAGTTGAACAATCAACACTAAAATAAAAACAATTTTACCACATCTTATTATTGTAATTAAGGTAGAGAAATTTATCTTTTTTAATAATTTACTTGGGATAGGTATGACTAAATGGCCTAAGTATTGCACTAGAAATAAAATAAATAGAGAGGTCATCAGATACCTCTGTTGCCTCTTTTGTTAATGTGACTGACTTGTCATGGTTAGCCAATAGGAGGCGTTTAAAAAATTTACCAGATTTGAGGAGGCAGAGCGCAGAGGATGCTTAACCTAATCCTCTTTGCAGTAACTAAGCTCAAGGGCTCCCTCGGGAGCCTTGGCTCGGGCCGTTACTTTAGTATTATAAATCTCTATTGACTCTTGCTTCTTCATTCATATATCTACATACATGCTAGTCGGTTAAGGGTACTGTTATTACTGGATTTCTTTAATATCACTTACAACCAGGCAAACATCTTACTTGTATCATTACTTGGCTTTACAAAAATATAAAACTAGTGTTTAGACACAAGCTGTTAAATAGTTTAGCTCTACCAGATAGAGTAAAAAATACTAGCATAGTGTACTGTACTAATATTTTTTTAACTCTTAAATTTTTGTATGACAAAGCCTAGCTTATTGGTAAAGGACGTCTCGGTCAAATCACTTATTGTCTACTGTTCAGATCTCTCACTTGTCGGTTGAAATGTCAAAATACATTTATTTTAAATATATGGGAAACAGCTTAATGTCCGACAGAAGAGATTTTTTTTTATTACTTACTCGTCAGTATTTATATCAACAACGAATGATAGATGCATGCGCACCAAAGTAAAATATTGATCTAAATTTTCTATTCTTAGTTTTTCTATCCATTTAACGTCTGTAGTGGTCATCCTGAGATCGTTTGTATAAACTTAACTACAAAAGAATATCTATAATAAATACTACGAAGAACACATTATAATAAAGCTCTAGTTTTTAAACTATCTAATTTACACTCAATATATTACATATTATGACGATTATACAAGAAAAAACTAAACTTTGTTTTTCAAAAAAATTGATCCCACTGCATTGTTTTCAAACGTCAATTGACACAACGGCTAAAGAGGTGTTGCAAGTAATTTGAAAATAAATACTTGTCGCACATTTTTTTATGCTTGCAATGTAGGTATGAACTTCTTTTCATCCTGTGTTTTATTCAATACTTGCCAATTTTTTCTTAACTGTCAGCAATGTTCTTAATTAGTTTCATCTTATGACTGAGTTCCTGCAGACCCTATTTCCTTCTCATCGCCTTTTCGTTCGTTATACCAATTTAGAGTCCCCTTTGTCAATGAGTTTGTAAATCTCCTGATTATTGCAGGTGCTAATCAGTAGCGGTTCTAAATATAACTTCCAGTCAAACAATAAAACAGACGTATGTAGTTAGACTAGATGTCCCCCGCGGTTACACCCGCCGTGCAATTTAATTCAAGCAACTATTGTCCAGTCTAAACCCTATTTAATATAATTGATCACACATAACTGAGGTCAACTTACATTGGATTACAATTATTACTCTATACAAACGCTCATCCCTTTAGACATTTAGGGGATGAATTTTGACAAATCCTTTTTAGTGCTCGCCTTCTAAACGGGTAATAAAAAAAATTCTGAAAATTTTCAAGAGTCTGTCCAGTAGTTTGCCATGTACAGTTTTAAGGTCGACAAGCTAACTGCACCTACTAAACTTCTTATTGTTACCATTTTATCTGAGAATCGCTTCCACGTATCCGCAGCCCAATAACCTTCATTACTGCGGCGACTTCCGAATTCTAGGCAGTCTTTATAAAGAAGTTGATTGATAAGTATTTAACCATTGACTACCTCACTCGCCAAAAAAAAACTTCAAGAATTAAAGAATTAGGGAATTGCTCACATGTCTTCGAATTTGGTTCTAAGACATGCCGGTTTCCTCACGATGTTTTGCTTCACCATTTTGGAGCAGTAGTGATGAAATAAATTACACAAAGTAAAGGCGCCTGCCTGGGTTCGAAACCGCGACCTACAGTACGTAAGTCGAGACCTATACCACTGGGCCACCACTGCTCCGATAGATCGATTTAGAGTTGCAATAGAAACAAGAAAAATCTTATTACAAAGCCATCTGCTGACTTTCTGGACAGGAAATGCATTAAATAGAAATCCGAAATCTATTTGTAGCACCTATTCATTAAAAAAATATCAATTCAACATAACATTTTCAAGTACAAAATAAAATAGGTAATATAGATATAACGAGATCTTTAATGAAAGTATTAAATTACATTTATTTAATTAGCAAATTTAATTGTAATTTTTTGATGAGACAAGAGTAATGCCAAGAAATATCTATTATCAATTTGGATTTTTCAAACATCTTGTATCTTTACTATATACTTCTGCCTAACTTTGGAGAAGATAAGAGTAAATATATATATATAAATATTAATTTAAGTATCAATTGAAAAAAAAAAAATATTTTTAATTTAAAACATGTCATCATGTCCTAAATCCGCTAACAGATTTAATCCTCTTTCTTTTAATGCCTTTGACAACAACTTCTGTTGTTCTATTTTTGCATCTTGTTCCCTTCTTTGTGCATCAAGAATATCGTCAACTGATATTTCTGTTAGAGGCAAATTATCTTCTTTGTCTTTATCCTGAAAAAAAAAACAGTATAAAAGAAAGGTTTATATTTGGAGGATCATCAATTAATCATGCTATTTAGACCATTAAGACTGGACTGACACCTATTATTATTCAGAACTACTAATATCCTTTAGATTAACTGTTTATAAAATGGCTTTACCCACATTCACATACCGGTATTGGTACCAACAAGTTTCGGACCTTTCAGAGGTCTTTCTTTAAGGTGACAACTGGTTCAAAACTTTTCTGAACCAATACCGGAAATTGAAAACATGAGTAAATCTGTTAAACAGTTAGTTAACATAGATAATTATATTATCCAGCCTCACTCTTCATTGAAAAGGTCTTACATTATTAATCTTCCTGTAGAATTAGCGGTAGACAAAGACAGGAATCACAGTAATCAGTATTAGATTTTCACCAAGATTATTAGATATCATATGTAATAGTGATTAGTGTATGGTGCATTTATTACTAATGAAAACATATTGTAGTTTTAGCTATCATCTGCTGGACATAGCCCTGCCCTGTTGATAGTCACAAAGATAGGTCTCCTACCCCATTGTGTAGTGCATACACCTTGTACAAATCAATGGTCCAACACATTGGGGCCTGCCTATGCTTTGTCAATCTGTATATGGTCACCAATCCAGAACTTTTCCTAAAAGCATATAAAGCGAAAATAAAGCATACAAGCTAGTGTATATTGCTACTACTGTTATATTCCAATATTATAAATGGGCTAAGCTAATAGACAAGAAATTTCTTACTAGATTCTGTTATGAAAGTAATTAGCACAGACTTAATATTGTGGAACATTTAATTGTTAATTTAAAAAACAAAATACCCGACTGACTATGACTCCCAGTTTTTGACGGTTTACTTCCACCATAGGGATTTTGTGCTGATGGTACATTATTATGACACTCCAGGGAAAAATATGAATCTAATGACACATTATTCTTCAAAAGCGGCTAAAGGAAGTACCAATAGAGTGCAATTTATACATACATACATACCCGCGAAAAACATTACGCTCCTTCTGTCAGTCTTGCAGAAATAGTGACAAACTAAACTAATTAGTGTACATTTATTCACATAGTGGAAATTAAGTTCCACAATAACAATAATATTAAGAACTTACAATTTCTCCTAAAAGTACTACGTTTTCGCCTCTTACTATAAAAATTCCGCGCGGTATGTCTCCATACTCTTTTCCAACATGTATTCTTTCAATAGTCTTGTGTAAAACAAGATTTGCGAATTGATCAACACATCGTAGGTAGCCGATGAGCGTTCGCCCATCTCGAAGAAGTACCATGAGTTTTTCTTTATGAAAAAAAAACCATTTGCATTTAATACACGACTTTAAATAATAAAATAGAATTTTACTTTTGTATTAACAAAAGTTTTAAATAAAAACCTACTATCTAATTCGTCAAGTAAATGTGCTGTGCCCACTAAAGGATTAATATTATTTGACATCTTACTATTTATGTGGCAAATAATTAATAATAGATTAACAAAAAAATTATCCCAATTGCAAGTCAAATACAATTTACAAAGTACAATTACATGAATGCAAACAACACACGCAAGTAAAACCGGTTCTCTTCTCTTATCTTGATCTTGTCAGCTGTCAGGCTGTCAGTGTCAAAGACAATTAACAATTTAAAAATTTGACAACTAACACGACAGTAACTAACAGATTACGCTAACCGCCAACCGTATTTTAGGTACGAAACAAAAGTGGTATGTTTTGAAGATCATTAAAAATTGTTTTGCAAAATAAATTATTGAGTATTATCTATATTAGCTCCCAGACAAATCTTCCAGGTTAGCGCTTAAGGAAAGGATAAAAAACTGGAAACTATAACGGCAAATCATTCCTTATAACTGAGCCGATAGAGTCTTCTCTCGAATAAAAAACTTTACACATGACGGTTTTTCATTGTGGCGACAATGCACGTCCCTCATGTTTTTGATTAGCATTTCTTCTGCGGATTATCAGTGTGTATTAGCAGATTGTATGCGTTTGTATCGATGTAAATGCACATGAAACGCACTTTAAACAGTTAAGGCAACGGAAAAGGGGGTGTGGAGGGGCGCGCACATTAGCCGGCGGCCGAGCTTAAGCTACAAACGCGCATCATATTGCGTTATATACGTGTTTGTAGCAATACAAGAGCGATCATTGTGTTCAAAGGTCACAACGTGTCGATGGTCCTGCGTTCGCTAGGATTCATAATTGCGTTCAACGCGCGTCATCAGCGCACACAAATAACGTTGTGTACAAGGGATTTAAAATGTACTGGTGTTTTTACATTATTTTTACACTTCATGCCAATAGTCTACCACGCTTGGTGGTAGTGAGTTTCTCGTGGATTAAAAGTATTTAAAATTTTTAGTTAGTTATATAAAATATCAACAACTTAAATATAAATTGTAAATTAACCTATAGTGCCAATAACCTTAAGTAATAGGTTTTGATAACGACAGCTAGAAATCGATTTGGTAAATTATTTGCGTTTTTTCCAAAAGTAACTGCTCAATTTGAGAGTCAACATAGTCAATATCAACTCAGACAAGCAACTGTATTAATTTCTGAAAAAAAATAATTAAATGGTATCAAGTTAGGGTATTATCTTGGCAAACTGGTACAACGCAACATTATAATTTTTTGGCACAACACTAATTGCACTCATTTCATTGTGTTATGTCAGCCAAACTTTATTTTATGTTCGTGCAATGCATTTCGTTTTAAATATCCACAGAAGTTTAAAGTTTTTTGACTAATTGCTATGCTTTATAGTTTCAATAATTTTGAAAATTGTTCAGTACCAGTTGAATAATTTAGAAGCAACATGATGGAGCAAGACGATGAGATAAAATCCGGTTGTTTATTATTTCCTCCAGCCGGAGGAAACATGTTCAGTAAATTTCCTAAAAAGGTAAAGTACATGTAATAATTGTAACTAAAATAAACTTATTTCATTTATTGTAAATAATTAAACTTCACTATTTTGTAATGTAATATATCCCAAAATAATTGAATAAGAACAGCACACGCTTTCTAAATGACTCAGGGAAGGGTAGATTGAGCCGAACTTGTTTGGTTGCATGTGTAGTTACTTATAAATAAATACTTTTTGAGAAATAAAAATACCAAATAAGCATTCAATAAATTTAATTCTTTTGCTTCATTGGTTTTCAGAAATAGTGTTTTTATTGGTTTCATTTGCTGTAAATAACTTTTATTATTTAATATTTATTTAATAGTTATTTATCTAGCTGACTTTGTACAGGGAATGTGTGAGATTATAGAAATGTTCCACAAATAAATAACACATAAATAATAATAAGATAGTACAAGTATAGTTAAGAAAACTGTTTAATTCACTTTATCTTATAATAGTCAAACTAGTAGTATTGCACTCTAAGCACACAAACATATTTATGTAAATTTTTAATTGTTTCTGATACTGTAATAATTAATAAAAAGATTTCACCTTTAGTTTATAACAGTCATTACTATCATGAGTAATAAAGGTTGTATTCACAGATTTTATAAATATATTAACATTTTAGAACTACATCTAACCCTAAGAAATATAACTCAATTGCTATTAATTTGCTATCAGATGGATTCATTTCAAACACATTTAAAAAATTGGTGGACATAATTAGTTCTGACCCCCTTTGTTATGGGGAGATGATTAATCAAAAAGAGCAGGGAAGATGATTAATCAAAAAGTTTTGTAATATCCACTATTCTAATATATTGGTACAGTTATTCCTGATAAGGGTTCAAGGTCTGATAGGTTAATGGCCATAAAATCTGTAGCCAAAACATACATAGTATGGACTACGGTCATACCGTGCTGGCCCCACATAATGTGGAAAAAAGCAGGGAGATAAGTGATGGAGAATGGGCGACACCATGATCAGGCTGAGAATATTTTGGGTTTATGATATATCTTAGACAAACATATTTACCAGAATAATTATTTAATAAAAAAATAGTGAGTAACTTGGTTAAAGTGTGGGTAATATTTCGTTATTTGAAACTTCTGTGCCTCAATTAGATGAGGCTTATTATATAAACAAGGAAAATTTATATTCCAAAAGTGTTGATGAGATTGAGTGAGATTTCCTACATCAACATAAACATACTACAGAAGAGCAATATTCTGGGTTATGGAACCAATAGGCATTTCCATGTAGGTTTATATATGTGGAATGAACTCCACTTCAGTTATAAACATAAATATTAATTGCCATATATTTACTTTTATTAAAATGTGTCAAGTAGTAGTCAAGTAAATTTAATTTTGTTTTATGAACTATGCTTGTAAATACAAGACTATAGTATCCTGAAAGTCAAGTAAATGAGACAATAATAATCAAATGTTGTTGCCAGTGACTTTTCTTAAAACATTATTGCCTTTGCTTGATTACAATACGTTACTGTGTGTCATGTTAGATCATGGTTCCCAACCCTTTATGGACTAACGCCTCCTGTAATGCTGTGTACAAAATCTAATCAGTATTTTTGGGTCCAGAATTCACCATCCAGCACTGGTAAAGCTCTATTATGACACAGTCTCTAACTAATTTTTTCCATTGAAATTTACATTAATTTAGAAATTTTTAATTTTTCAGAAAAATTGGCAACAAAAACACTGTATACTCTACAGTGCTAGTAAACAAGGCATTGAGAGATTGGAAATATATGACAACAAGGAAGATGTCCCAACAGGATCCATTCCCAAGATCATAACGCTTGAAAATTGCATAAAAATAACACATTCTAGTCCAAACACTATTACTATTTTAACTAAGTCACATACTCAACAAGTTAGTGCTCAATCAGAAATGGAGACCTTAGAGTGGGTCACGGCCTTGCAGTCTGTTGCCTTTAAAAACTCAGACTCTATACCTATTAGTTGTGATGAAGATAATGATTTATATTGTTCATCAGGTGAAGGAGTGTTCTCAGTAAAGATGTGCTCATCAGAAGCATCAATACGATGTGGGTTAGAGCCTATTAGGTACCTCTTGCTCCTTACTTCATCTTCAGTAGACCTTAGGGATGTAAATGACAATAAGCTATATGCCACTTGGCCATATAGGTACATAAGAAGGTATGGTTATAGACAGGGCAAGTTTACTTTTGAAGCTGGAAGAAAATGTGATACTGGTGAAGGTATTTTCCATCTAGAGCATCCCAATCAATCTGAAATTTTCAAATGTTTATCGCTTAAAATGAAGACCATGAAACAATCAATTGGAAATGACAATTTAAACAGTCCAGAACATACAGAGTTCAATATACAACCAAGTGTGAACCTTTTCCCTGGTTCTAGGAGTCCTTTGGTTGCAGCAAGACCAGACGATTTGAATTTAAGCTCTTTGTCATTTAAAACAACTTCTGTATCAAGTCACCAATCTTCTGCATCTGAGAGAGACACGGCGCCGTTACTAATGCCCAAGCCAGCTCTCAAGCCAAAGCCACAGAAACCTCCTCGAAAGATCGTGAATATTCATAAACCAATCAAAGATCCCTCATCCTCAACAGATGACAGCATAGATTTTGGACGATACAAAAAACTTGAAAATTATGAAACAATTGACCAAGTCAAAACCCAAACTCCATCAGTGCCTTATGATAAAGTAGAAGTGCGTAGTGAGGCTTGGAAAACGTTTGGCATTGATGATCCAGATCACACCGAGTTTACACCTAATTTGGCAGACAGCCCTAATTGTATGAAACTTATATCCAGGTCGCAAGATAATTTAAACAGTACTGGCCCCGAATCTTCCCGAATCATTCTTTTACCGCTTAGTCCAGAAGATGAGAATTATGATAGGTTGCAATATTTTGGCTCCACAAGCAAACTCAATAAGTCTTCAAGATATAAAAAAGTTGAAGCACGTCCTACAACGCTTGCTATAAACGAGCCAAAGAATAAAGACACTTGGAATGATTATGATGAAGTTGAAAATGTAATGCAGACTGCTAGATTAGCAGACGACTCTCACTTGGGCTATGGCATGATACGGAAACCAAACACACCTGGACCTCAGGTACCTACTGCAGCCCAAGCTCAAGCTTTACAAAATCAAGTTTCATTGGAGGACATCAACCACAGTTCATGTAATGGAACAGATTATGCAGTTATAAGCCGTCCTAAAAGGGTATGAATTCATTCAATATTGCATATTATATAACAAGATTTTATGATAGAAGACTGAAATTATACATCAAATTTGTAATTGTAAGAGAGTGAAATTAGGTAAAATGAATATTGGCGGGTGAAAAAAACTACTCTCAAAGTATTATGAATTAATATCTTAAGTTTATTACTAGCAGTAGTTAAAAATCATAATTTTTTACTAACAGTCTAAAGACTAATTTCCTTTTGTCACATATAACAATTTTAAAAATCGTAACATTTCCATATAAAAGTTGTTCCATATAAAAAATGTTCTGAAGTATTCTTTGTATTCGAGAACTTGATTATGTGTTAATCTATTTTTTCTTAATATTAGTTACTAGTCTTTTAAGTGATTGTGTCCATTCAGTAGTGTTTTACATATAGTATATTCAGTATGTAGCCTACTTTAAGACCAGTGCCTTGGGACCTTCTATTTGATAGGTATTATGATACAAGAACAGAGGTTGATATTATATCTACAAATATCTCATTTGTGGTCCACATATTATTACAAGTATGAAATGCTACCTAATCATAATTGAGTTTTGTGATGGTATGAAAGGACACTGAAGATTGCAATGACTTGAAATAATTAGGAAGAAGAAAGCATCATATATTATGTGGCATTTATAACATACAAGGTAAATTTCATCTGAAACACTACCTTCCTTATTGCATTCAATAGGGAAAAAGCATGAAAAAATGAAATATTTCACAATTCACACAACAATTGTGGGGAGACAGAATATGTTAACAACAACAATAAACAACCTGTACTCTTTGATAGTGCGGGTGAAGTTTTGACATTGATGCAAAAACGTATATTATAAGCTAAGATTATCCTTTTTTTTATATAAAAATTATGTGCAAAAACTTCGTAACACCGTTTAAATATTAATTGCATTATATTTAATTCCTCTTTTAATCCTAAGAGTTACAATTATATGGCACTATAGATACTTGTGTGACTTAGTCTGTTATTGAAAAAACGTAGGACATTT
>JWHW01031080.1:133032-143784 GCA_000931545.1 Papilio glaucus | reverse complement strand
ATGTCAATTAGTTGATAACTAGATCTTATAAATATTAACAACAATCAGAAAAATCCAGTAAATAGTTAGCTTTTATGAGAATGTTTACAAATAAATTGTTCCCATTTTATAAAGTCACTTGAATTTTGTTTACCGGTAAATCATCTCAGTTTATTCCTGTGCTGTTTTGTTGGTTTTCAGGTGGACCAATTTATTTGTAATTTTTTTTACATGCATTGAAAAATATGTATACCTTGTTTCACAGCAAGATATGATCATTTAAAAACAAAGGTAGGTTAGGTACATTTAAATTCATAAATTCCAAAATATTTTCGAAAAACATTTTCTCACATTATAACATTAGCTATCCATATTAGTTCCATAGAAATTACAACATTACCATTGAAAGTTTAAATGACATTTGCTTGATTACAAAAATTCTATCTTGCAGTGAAACGAGGTATAGCAATATTCTTTGATTCTTTATTCAATCAAAGTAAATAAAAAACAAATACTAACTTGGCACCTTTCATAATTAGAACTAAAACAAGAATACCTCAAGAAGTAAGATACTAATTATTTGTTAAAATAATTCATGTTATGGTGTCAAAGTTTTTTATTAAGATAATTTGATAACTTCCAAAAAATAACTACTTCATGAACTAATCAATAAAAATTTCATATGTACACCACTACCATAAAATCAATAATGTTCATTACATCAACAGAAGTTTATGTTGTAGATAGGTTTCAGCTTTCTAGAGCAAGTGTTTTTTCCTTTTCTTCTTTGGTTGACTTTAGGATGAATTCCAGGTCTGCAGAGGTAATTTTCTGTACAACTTCTCCCTTTTCCGCCATAATGTCTTCTATATTCTTCTTTCCATTCATATCGGTGAACCAATTAAGGTTATCCGCTATTAGGTGTTTGTTTTCACATCCATCACATATAATTATTACAACACCTTTGTAATATGCTAATTTTGTAATAAACTTTGAATTTCTAAAATTACATATCTTACATGTAAACATTATTTGAAATTTTCCTTCACAATTTTTCTGTTCTGACTTAGCAGAAAGATCAGAAAGAGTATCTGTAGTAGTTGCGAATTTTCTCAGTAGATATACTTTTGATGAACATAACGGCACTTGACTATAAATATGTCTTCTGGATTTCGAAGTTCCAATGTTGGAGTTTAGCAGTAAGTGGTTCAATAACCTTGGCTTATGAAATTTCGCTACAAAGTTGATCACAGATCTGTGTGACATTTCAAATTCAATCCTTAAAAATATTTATGCTTTAAATTCGAACTTAACTGATACTGCCCTGAAATATAAAATAATGAACTTAGTCTTAATGGCATACACACTTAAATTTATTTACAAAACTTGAACAAGCAGCATTTGAATCGGCTCGGCACAATGACTTGACAATGACATTGAACAATTTTTTTAAAAGTAGATTTTATGGTCTGGTACCAAGACCTTTAAGCCAAAAAAATAAATAATGAAAGTATAACAAATAACATTACAATAATAATAAGAAGAATGTCAATGCTGCTAAAATTAAGGCCAGTAATGCTCAGTAAGACCAAAATTGATGCAGTAGTCTTTTTAATCCAATGTTAAATGTCGCTAATCCTTAAGCTATATCCAAAAGCACTCGTCGAACTCGAACTGCTTGTTCGAGCTTGATTGTATATATTAAAAAAAAAAAGATTCCTTTAAGAGTTATAATATAAATGTGCCAAATATTAATTATAGGGGCAAAATAAGCAAACAGTAGCAATTATTTATTTTAAATTATTTGTAAATCGTAATAACAATCACACGTTTTGACAATCATGGCTGCATATTCAAAACCAAAACTAAATTATTGGTACATGACATTTACAATAAAAAATTAAACCTGAAAACATAACCTCAATTAAATTTTTCAAAAACAATTTAGCACTGGTTCAAAATAACATCAAATTTTACCAAATAGAAAAATTTTACTTATTTTATTTCATGTTATACAAATTTAAATTTCTTTAAGTGCAGAAATAGCAAATTGCTGCTAAATTACTTCGATCATAATAAACTGTCTGTATCTATAAAATAAATATTATGGAATCTATTTGGTTTAAGCCCGAATTTTCTGATGAAATAATACAAAATTCTGACATTTTAGATCAAACACAAAATATTATTACAGGTAAGTTAATTCGTATTATTTACATTGCAAATAAATATAATTTCTACCACTTGCACCATACACATAAACACTCTTGTTTATGTGTATGGTGCAAGCACAAAGTTTGAGATGCAACGAAGCCTTTAAAGAGGAGATTTTTAGTAGAAGTTTTTAATAAGTAAGCAAATTTAATAATTTTAAAAAGATATTTCCACAATGCTTTGATGTGTGATGAAATAGAAACTGATATAAGGGAAACACAAGACTTGTAAGATTATCAACTGTAATAGTACAGATAAGGGCTTACTTTTAACCTTCCTAACAAAAAAAATTAGCAGCAAACAAGATAGTGTTGCTAATGGTACTGACTGTTCAATGTCACCAAATTACGTCACTGATATGGTAGTGCTTCAACAAAGCCAGGCATTAGCATTTTGGGGGGTTATTCTCTGTTTTCAAATTAATACTATATTTTTTTTTATGTGGGGTATTTATCCATTGAGTACATGACCGCACCATAGTACCTTTTAGCATATTTAATGAATCAAAAACATTTAGAAATTTCTAATAATGATTTAGGTTAACAAGCTGGCAAAACTGTGTGAAAGTGGCCTAACAAAATGGAATGTATCTAAAGTCAATAGTTTTACAGTATATACAATTTTATTACAGATATTATATCTGGGCGCATTGAAATAACAACACTAGTTGAGAACATGGCTGGAGTACTTACAAACAAAGAGATTGATAACAGGGAAAAAGGCATGAGGTTCTTTACAAAAATTTTAACAGAGTTGCCGCAAGACTATTTGACAGACATACAAATAAAATTTATATCTAAATTCTATATAGATAGGTTGAAAGATAAT
The DNA here is from genome assembly GCA_000931545.1 of Papilio glaucus. Taxonomy (NCBI): domain Eukaryota; kingdom Metazoa; phylum Arthropoda; class Insecta; order Lepidoptera; family Papilionidae; genus Papilio; species Papilio glaucus. Next base: position 140,763 of record JWHW01031080.1, on the reverse strand, counting down.
CATAGAATTATACCTTCGGTTTTGGAAGGTTATTTAGCAGTGATTGACATGAAGAATTACAGTATGCAGAATTGCGGAGAATTCTTTACAACATTATTCCGTGAGGTCCCTTGTCAGTCACAAGTGCGGCAAGACAGATATCATATATATTTAATAGTGCGGAAATTAGTAGAGATGGATATTACTTGTAAGTAAATGTGATTCTCGTATCATATAAATAAATCAAATACATATCATCCACTATTAAAATTTTTACATTCACATATATGTTGAAACACTTGCAAACACATTATTACACAGATTATTTGACTATCGAAACCCCAACAACCAAAGTAATTGCAGGGTCATTGCCAATTTTAACATAAAAAGGAAGATGGGCATGAAGATAATCATTCCCATCATTCATTCATTCCCTAGGCAACTGCAAAATGCCAGATTTCTGAGTTGAGAGTTAAAATTGGTCAAATCAAATTAGTTATGATGTAAAAAAAATTGAATTTTGTTTTTTAAAATAATATTAAAAATGTATTTTTAAAATCATAATTTTAATGGCATCCATATTTAATTGCAGATATAAAAATGTTGGGACCTGATTTCGTGTATGGAGTTATATCATCTATCGAAGGAGAAAGGGATCCACGTAACTTACTGTTCCTTTTTAATTTCCTACCCACCTTCCTGAGACACATACCGTTGGGTCATTTGACTGAAGAGATGTTTGATGTAATTTCTTGCTATTATCCAATTGACTTCCATCCTTCGCCAAAAGACCCTGCCGCTGTTACCAGACAAGACCTGGCTTCTGCTCTTATACCCTGCCTTTGTGCAGTGCCAGAGTTTGCAGAACACTGTATGGTACTTCTTGTTGAAAAATTAGATTCGAGTTTGAGAGTTGCTAAAATTGACTCATTGAAACTATTGGTTAGTATATGGTTCCTATTTGATATATTATTAATTATAATAACAATAATATAAAATATTATTAGTCTATTATATATATAAAAATTTATGTGTGAATCCCTGTATTTCACTTTAACTAAAACTATACATTAGTCACTATGGTAGTTGTAGGGTTGTAAAAGATATGGGAGTTGAAAATGTATTTTTCGTTAAAATGTCGACTATATTATTCGTCTACATTATTCTGGAGAGATCTAGAACTTACTAGAAAGAAAAATAAAAACCCAGCTAGTGTTTGCAGCAAGATATATATTATAATTATGTGGTTTCATATTTGATACAACTCAGTATTAGTTTCCCTGATGTCTGAGCTTTCACCGGATGTTTTGTAAGTTGTGGCACTTCCTCGATATTATCGAACCAGTAGTGCAGTAGCAAAGGTACAGCAAGGCTTTCATAACAGCGTAAAAAAACTTCAATAACTCTTTACGAAGAATCATTAATGTAGTTAAATATTTCATTTGCAGGCTGAAAGTTGTAAAACATTCAAGGCTGAGAGTTACAAGCCATTTCTAAAGACTTTATGGTCTTCTATACACAGAGAGATTACTCATAAAACGGACAACGAATTGAGAATGGCAGCTCATGAGGCATTATCAGCTCTCGTCGCAAAATTAGCTACAACTGTCAACACTGATCAGGAATTTGAGAATTTCGTTAAAGGAATCATAATATCTACTCAAACAGCTTTAGCTGGTTCAACGACTGCGTCACAGTTTTCACAAGCCAGTAAAATCTTACTAACCACAGCCAATGCAGCGATGGCATCATGTTATATTGTTGCGAAATGTATGATACCAGCAATTACTGCGTATTATGAATTCAAATCATCATCAAAATTACAAATTGCCAGTATAAACTTTCTTGGTGATATTTACGATTTAGCGAAACATTGGAATGTATTGAAGGAATTAGATGAAAAAATCGATGAGATAGCTCAGCTCTGTTTACTAGCAGTCAGTCAAACATCAAGCGATTATCAGATTGCTGGATTCAGAACCATGATCAAAATGGCCGATGTTCTTAAATCCAATTTAATTGTACCGTTCGTAGAAGTACTAATTTATAACGTGCAGCATTCTCAAGATAGTGAACTGTTGAAAGTCAGCGTCGAAGCGGTTCATTCGATCGCTAGATACAATCCTGAGATGATAATGAATCTAGTTGTTAAAGGAAAATGTGAATTAGATAATATGATGGAAGATAAAACTAATTTGCAGAAGCGTTTAAATTTGCTATCGAATTTAGCGAGTATAGATGATTTTACTAAAATAATAATTGAAGAGATGCTAAAGATAATAACGGATGACTACGACGGTGCTCCTAAAGTCGTTGAAGCACTTAATGAATCAATGTCTGATTCGAGTTTATATACAGATGAAAAAATTACAGAAATCGAGAGTGATCATGGGCTTATTGAATCAGTGGTAAATTGGTTGTTACGAGAAATTAAAATGGGTAATTGTGAAGAATCTTATAATCACGGGTTCAATTTAATAGCGAATACAATTAGCAGTTTACCTGCAGACAAACAGAAGTTAATACTTTTAAAATACACGAACGATCTGATAGATTTGTGCAAGACAAATGAATTAAACTTCTTGATAGTCGAAAGTCTGTATTTGTCGATACATGATTTGAATGACGTTTGTATAAAAGATATAATGACGCTGTCTTTGAAATTATCATTAAATAGTGAAAATGCGACAGTGAGAATGAAAGCGTGTGTTTTGGTAGCACATTTTTTGAATAAAGCGGAGCACGGGCAGAAATTTGATTTGTTATATGAGTTGTTGAAGCACTACCTGTCTTCTTGTCGACAAGATGATTTATCATTATGTCCGAGACTGATACAGTTGTATGCGTGGATAACCAAAGCGTTAGTAATGAGAAGCAGTGGTCAGTTCGTATTTTGGTTAGAAAAGGTAAGACCTTTTTACTTTTATCTTATTTAAATATTGAAGAAGATATATACCTTGTTTCATTACAAAATATGATTGTTGGAAACAAACAAACGTCAATTGCCATACATGGCGGCCATTACACTTTTTATACTATCATCGGATCGGAAATGTTATAATTTTGTGGAAATCGTGAGATATGTGTGTTATAAGGTAATGTGAGAAAAAGTTGTTTTTCGAAAATATTTCGTACTTTACGAATTTTGACGTAAAAATCTTGGTTTACACAAATCACATCTTGCTATGAAACAAGGTATAAATAATGATTTAGTAGGGTAGTATTTGTATCAGACTTCAAGGTAAAAAAGACAGTAAAGAATGAAAATGCTAATGTAGGTACCAGTTATAAAACGTGGATGGACCCGTGTTTACCCTTACGACTGATGACATCACGACTGCGTGTTTGTGTAGTGGCCAAAAAAGTTACGTTGTAAAATAAATTCACCCACCGTGCACCTTAATTAAACCGACGATTACCAGCCTAAGCTAAACCCTTTTTAATATGATTGATCATATAGATTTGCGGTCAACTTACATTGGATTGCAATTATTTCTCAATACAAACTTTCATCCCCTACTTTCGCACGGATTTAAGCTTAGATGACAAAAGATAGGTCAGTCAGTTTCTTCTTTTAATTATATATATAGATTATAAGACAGTTGCGTAAGAGATGTGGCTAGGACTACGGAAATCCATGTTTAAAAATTTGGTACATAAAATTAAATTTATTTTTCAGATTCTCGTATCAATAACTAACGAAGATTATGCCAAAGATGGCGCTGAAGCCATTCGTCTCATTATGACAGACTTCCCAGATCAGCTCAGCAGAAGACAGCATTGTAATATAACTCCATTCTTCAAACAGAGAGTCTTCCAATCGTTTTCCAACTTAACAGCGAAACTTGATCCTTTGTGTCCAGAAGTAAAGGAGAGTTATTTGTTAAGTTGGGCGTATATTTTAGCGAAAACCCCTAAGAGTGTGCTTAACAATCACCCTAATAGAGTAAGTAGTCTATTATTCTAGAATTTCATTCAATAATTGATTTTCATTTAGTATTTGGACGTAATGCCATCTGGATTTAATTCCAGACCGCGTACAAATTGTTCTTTTAATTGCTATATAATATAAAATATTGTTGGTCCCGTGTCACTTAGTTTAACTTTTATGAAAATAACTAAAATCACTTTACTTATTAACACACTTTTATATCTTAATTTAATTACTCATAATTATTATACACATCAATATGTACTTGGTCGTTTGTATGATTAATCTGTAGATTGATTAAGTCATTTATTTTTGTCTGACTTTAATGACAATAATAGAGAGAAAATTAAATTTTGATGTCGGCTAACTTCGATTAGGAGTTCAATTGTTGATTCTGCAAATATATTAACATACCTTACGCGCTTTTAAATTAGAGTTTCTTACATTTGAGTGGTCTGGTATATTTAAATAAATAAAATAAATATGGATGTCCATTTGGCGCGATCCTGGCACACCTCTCTCGCTTCTTCTCCATCCCTACATTTACGCAAACATACGGTAACGGGTATTTAACTATGAATAAAATGAACACCTATCACGTTGTCCAATTTATCGTGCGTCGTTGTTCATGTCTACCCCAGTTGGGTTTCAAAGACAAGAGGTAAATTAGCAATCTTGGTGATTTGTTTCAGGTCTCATGTTTAGTTATAGATGCACTAGAGTACGACAATAAAGACTTGCTTTTAGTAATGCTCGATATACTCTGTCACTACGTGCAAGCGAAACACGTCATAGTTGCTGACAGCCTACAGACTATATTGCCCCGGCTTGTCAAGCTGTCGACGTATGTCAAGTCAATGGTGAGCTGTTTCTTTTGTTATTATTTATAGTTTTTCTTTTATAGCAGAATGTGGCAAAAGTGATTCACTAATAATTAAGTGACCGCTACCCATAGTTGTCTGCAACAAGGCAACAAGCTAATGAAGAAATATACAATAAAGTAGAGATATATAACGCAGAGAGAGGAAAGAAAAACAACAATAAATTGCGCCTTTGTTTTGTTGTACATATTTCTTTTAAAATACTCTACTCTCTTTCTCCCTTTCCCTACTCTAATTCTTTCTCACTCTCTATCTTTAACTGTTTAACTTCTATTACGTGTAAAGCGTTTCATGTACGTATAATTTCTTGCTCACTATTTTACCGTGTACTGTTACCGTGGGTTTCCACTGGGTAAAATCGTTAATCGAAACAAGTTTTCTCTATTTTTCGCTCTGAAAAAACCAATAACAATACGTTTGCGACAGGCTTATACGTCAGTGGAAACCCACGGTTAGTTCGTCGGATTCCGTTGACTTATGTTAGGTGACTGTCGACGGCGGAAATGGTGACAGTTGAAATATTTCCTTAGAGTAGCCTACTTACTATTCCATGTTAATACAAATTTTATAAGGACTTTTAAATTCTTTAGACAAAGATGGTTACTAGACTAATTAACATTTTAACTTTCATTTTGTAACGATATCAGGATGTCCGGATAAAGAGTTTGCAGTGTCTATTCGAAATAGCCAAGGCCTACCAAACAGCGGTACTGTTACCCTACAAGCAAGACGTGTTATTGGATTTAGCGCCATCTCTCGACGACAAGAAGCGTCTCGTGCGCAACATGGCGGTGCAGGCGCGCACTCGGTGGTTCCTAGTTGGCGCACCGGGAGAGAATAAAGAAAATTAACACTTTTTTTGTTAACACTCGATAAATACTTTACACACTACTACATTTTTGTCAAGATTTGATAACCGACATGGTTTTAATTTTAAAGTTTTTATGTCTTTAATTATTTTTATATCCAATGAGGATAGACAAGAATCACTATTTATCTTATTGTGATCTAAATATAGTAGGGTCCAACCTATTAACCTACACCAAGAACTATTTATCTTTATCTTTATCTTTTAGATAAAGACGAAAGTCTTGAAACCACTACTAAAAAGTTGTTCCTTGATGACAATCAAATCTTTTAGATTCAAAATTAGACTTGCATCTAATTAATCGATGTTTATTTAATGGTTTACTTATTTGTGATGTAAAACAATCAATACATAAAAATAAAACGAGTATGTTAAATACTTTAACAAACATTTGACAACTATTTGATCGTTTATCGGGTGTTTTATTTGATGAGAATTAAAATTCAAGCATTTATTTTAAAAGGTAACATTAACGTTCACATTTTTATTCCATACGTAATAAATATGTTTTCCTTCTGTTTATTTTAGTAAACGGTGCTTCGATAATTCTTTTGTAAAATTTAAAATATTTTATTTTAATAACATTATTTAAAAAAAAGTTAAAATATACCAAAACTGTTACAAAAGTGGGAATGTAAATGTACTTTCATTTCAAAACTTGGACTATTTATTTATATATTATATTATTAAATTAATTTGTTGAAGGTTGATTTTTATTTGCGGACTTTCCAGACCATTATAATATATTTGAGAAAACTTTTCAACAAAAGTAATTTTTCTACTTTACAAGTATGATAATAATGGATAAGTATTATCACTAAGGATTCTTGTAATCATTTACTGTGCAAGTCTTCGAATTATGAAAGACAATAATAGTTAATCGATTAAACTGGATTAAAAAAAACACGGAAAGGTCCTGCTCCGTAAAACGCCTATTGTAATTTCATTTTCTATTCCTACTACTAGATGGCGTTTTTCTCAATCTCAGAATGAAATAATTTTTATCCTAATTGTCCTGACAAGGACTAAAACAAAGAAAAAAAATGTATTGTCACCTGTCCTTTATATTTCAGCAAACTTTCAAGTCGATCGGATCTTTACACAAGTTGAAAATCGCATCGTAAGATTTGGATATACATAGATACAGTCCAAGCTAATAGTATGGGAGCCCAAGCGGGGATATTTGTACATCGTCGAGCGTGTGAGATTTTCATATCGGGGCTACCTTGGACCCTGTTAAATACCCACACATCACAAATATGTCTTCCGTGTTGAGCCGCGTGCTTAAGGTAGCCCATTAAACTTCTGATTAAGATTGGGGGGGAGGGCATCTTAATCTGACGCAAGTTTCTCTGTTTAGGGTCTATAAAATTGGATGGACGATGGACGGAAATCTCTCTGCACCACAAGTGGTTATAAGTCATTCCAAAAAAAAATATAAATTAATCAAGCGGGGGAAGCAAACCATCGGAATAAGATTCTTTTATCCCAAAGTGGAACATGTGTACTAAATGATGGTACGTACAAAATTCGGCATAAAGGTTACAGGTTAAGAAATCTTTATTTCCTTAATAAGAATACAATTATTCACTTACTTAAGGAAACTTAAAACTTGAATAAACAATAATTAGCATGGCGTTTTTTTAACAATTATATAAAAAAATGCACAAAAAAATAAGTGCGTAATCGTACATTAAACACAAAATACTAGTCTATGTTGCTACGATTGATAACATTCAACACGGATATACTGAATCACCGCAGCGAGCATCACTAGATGTGGCATAATTATTTATTTATTAGCATTTGATTAAATTTACCTTGTTCCATACATTATTTAATAGATTTGTATTTAATAAATCAATGCATTTTATTTTTTGGCTGTGTGTTATTTATATGTTCTTTCTACGTTGGACTATTTTGATTGTTTTAAATGGTTATTTAATTTTGTTTTTACATATTTTTTTAGAATACTAGTTTTTTTCCAAATTATATTTCTCTTTTTTATTAAAGTGTTTTAGTTTCTTTTTAAAAATATGTAAAGAATTAGCATTTTTTATATCTTCAGGTAA
>JWHW01031080.1:119828-130893 GCA_000931545.1 Papilio glaucus | reverse complement strand
CCTACTACTAGATGGCGTTTTTCTCAATCTTGGAATGAAATAATTTTCATTCTAATTGTCCTGACAAGGACTAAAACAAAGAAAAAAAATGTATTGTCATTTATATGTCAGCAAATTTTCAAGTCGATCGGATCTTTACAAGTTGAAAATCGCATCGTAAGATTCTGATATACATAGATACAGTCCAAGCTAATAGTACGGGAGCCCAAGCGGGGATTTCTGTACATCGTCGAGCGTGTGAGATTTTCATACCAGGCCTACCTTGGACCCTGTTAATTACCCACACATCACCAATAAGTCTTCCGTGTTGAGTCGTGTTTAGGGTAGCCCATTAAATTCGTAAAAAACATCGGACATTCTCGATTGCGTCAGATTAAGATNGGGGGGGGGGCATCTTAATCAGACGCAATCAAATTTGAGCGTGATGCAAAGGAGTGCAGAGATCATAAACTTGTTATACAAAACATTTTTTTTTTCTTCATTTTAAATGAAGGTTTCAAGGATAATCTGATAAAATAATCTGGCGATTGCAACAAGCCGAAGTAACAAAAAAAATTAAATAAAGACTGTATTGCAGACCCTTTCACCACCGCTAAAAATAAAAAATGTCATATATCCTTTTTTTTGCTTTCTACCATTTAATCTTTAAAATCTAGTGTCCCAAACAGCGGTTTGATGTACAAGCTTAACATTCTCGGCTTCTTGCTATAATCAAAGTTTGTTAAAATTGTAGACGATTGAGTGTCTCTGTATTGGTCTATAAATTTGGATGGACGATGGACGAAGATCTCTCTGCACCACAAGTGGTTATAAGTAATTAAAAAAAAACATAATTTAATCAAGCGGGGGACGAAGCAAACCTTTGGAATAAGATTCTTTTATCTTTAAGTGAAAAATATGTACTAAAAGTACGTACAAAATTCGGCATAAAGGATTTATAACCTCAGCTGTTATTTGATTAAGACCTAGAATAATCTACATATAATTACATTGTTAAATTAGAAGTGGGTTGCCCAGCTAAATATGGTGGCAACACTGTTATGTCGTAAAAACTAAATTAGATTAAAACCTTGTGTAACACGCCGTTGGCGATTCTGGGGTCAAGTCTATGTGGACGTACAACGGAATGTTAGACTTTAAATTTAGCTCATGATTTATGAATGTACATAATATAATTTAGGTCCTGAGCAAATAACAGACGAACATATAAATTACTTATATCGGATCTTAGACTAGGATTGTGGTAACGTGCAGACAGTTTCAATTATTAACGAGACGAAGTCATCTCTATCAACGCTCTGATATTCATTTGCATAATCTGTTATCGCGTCTCCACTCCCGGCACACTCGAATTGTTAATGAACTCTTCGAATGTTAAATTTAAATAATGTTATAGACAGACCTTGTAGGTTATTCAGACTTTCTTAAGTTCTTGTTATAATTTTCCATAGATTTAATGAAGTAGGAGCGAACAGTTTGTATGCTTGCTTGTAACTGCTATTTTACCTACATCTCGATAACTGAGTCTTCGTTAATTTTTCTTAATTCCACCCTTCCTCAATAAAACCTTTAATTGAATCGGTTAATTAAAATCGTGACTGTAAGTGAATCACAATTAATCTTAAAACGTGTAAACTTTTACTGGCTCATTACTAGATTACCGAATTTATATTCAAAACGGGAAGCGGCGTAAAACCCGAAAGTGGATCCCTAGACAGTTAATTCTGCGAAATTAAGCGCGGGTCCTTCTCGAGGATTAGAAAAGCAAATCCGATCCTGTCCAGTGGTGTTTCAATTAAAATTTGCATAACTATCATTGCTCCGAATTGCGAATGGAGATTAATTACTAAAAAGTAGATAATCTCTTTGTCATTTTACTGTTGTGCATATTGTAATCCTTTCGCATCGAAACAAGGTACACCAGTTCAATCATTAATTTCGGATAGAAAGAAAATATTTTTAATCTATCAGAGACTATTATGCTTGTACAGTCTTAAAACGACACAGATTATAAAGTTTTGAAACTATTATAGCCTGTGCTATTTAGGTTGCTTGTTCTGCTGTTGAACTTTTCGCTTGTATGAGTATTTATATAGTCGATGCTTTATACACATGTAGCACGTTCTACGAATGCTTTTTTCTCATTTGAATATAGTAGAACGTTAAAATGAGTTAAATAAAATACGAAATATATTCTTATTGAATGATTAAAATCATTACCTTCAACATCAATGGGGGTTTAATGTTGGACATAAAGGCCACCCTCAAAGGGTCGAAGAAAATATAAATCGCTTGCTACTCGACATACGCTACATCGCGCTGTTCGCCGTCATTCTAGAACATACTGGTCTAACCTTGGGTTCACACTGCCGAAAACATTCACACAAAACATATTATCATCTCAGTTTTTTCAGAAAGAAAGATAAAGAGCATTTATCGCGACACGATTTTACGCCAGTGGAAACTCACGGTAAGACTTTTGTCTTGAGACATTGCGGTAATTCGAACAAGGGAATCTTCTCGTGCGCAAATAAGTCGCAATCGGCGATTGGCCTTTATTGTAGACCTAACATATAAAAGTCTTCACAATTTTTCATCATTACGTTATTAAAGTCTAAACTTAAAGGTCACATGTAATTGGTTTTGTTATCAAAATAAACTATTTAGTATATAGTTATTCTAGATTTATAATAAGGTTTTTTTTATATTTTTATGTTAATTTAATAAATTAATATAAATAAATAAAATAAATATGCGCTCACGCCCGTAACCCAGAGGGGTAGGCAGAGATCATGGATTTCCATTTGGCGCGATCCTGGCACACCTCTCCCGCTTCTACATTCATACATCTACGCATACATGCTCGTCGGTTATGGGTGCTCCTTATATCCTTAAATTAATATAATAGTTTTAATATCAGTTACCTTAATCTTTGAAAATCCATCAATGTTTAATTATTTCCATATTACGGGGAAAATGATACATTAATCCGGGAGATTACTGTAATACCTATTCACAAATGTTTCGCTTAATATTTTCGTTAGGTTGATATTAAGAGAGATATTAATCTTATAATGATAACACACAGGCCTCGTCCCCGAGAGATCGATTTCTATTAATCTTATTTGAGAACAATGTAATTATGATTATTCAAGTTCAATTAGACAAGGTGAAACGATTATTCTTATTGTAATATCCGGTGTTCGCTTCCCGAACGAGATAAAATCCGTTTTGCACTTTTTTTACTTTGCAAATGTTATGCTGTTTCCTTACTATCCAGTTTCTTCCTATCATGTCGCTATTTAATATCTGCCTTTTAATATAAAATTTGGTTTGAGAATCTCAATAAGTATAAAATTATTACTTTTAAAGAAAAAGTCACTGATACGCTTCAGACTAACAGTCTGTTGGATAGAATTTCATCCGAATTGATATTAGCTATTTAACACTATTGTTCTGGTAGGAACAGTCGAAGTTAATTATTAAAGTTTCAATTGAAAACTATAAACCGAGAGCTTGAATGATACATCGGCTACGAAACTTGCGGAGTTAAATGGCTAGAATTATAAATTTGTCTGCAGAGGAAGTTACTGAAGGTCTTAAATAATTCAATACAATATTCAAAATGTATTTTCCTTACTAATAAAAGAAGATAATGACAATTTGAATCATTTCTAGTTTCAAATGTAACCAAATAAAAATGTAAAAAACTGATCTCACATAAACTGAGTTAATTTAAAAAAAATATCTAAATGCTAATGAGGCTGTATGGCTTGACACACGTTCATTAAAAACCCTGTTAGTATTCTGTTATCCGATGCCCTTCGCTTTGATCGCAGGGGTGACTTCAGTTCAGTGAGTTTGAAAGCACTTTTTTCTATTTAAACTTTGCTATCATTTTAATAATGACTTTATTCAAATATTTTAACCGTGAACAGAGAATTTATTGAAATAAAAATATTCATTTTATTATAAAATAATGATAAAGGATACACTAATTTGAACGACATTGCATGTTGAAAGGTAATTGAAGCGTATATTTTGTACTTGTATCTTAATGCGTACTTATCGATGAATTATGTTGAATCTTCTGAACTCAGGTCATCCGACTACATATACTACGACTAAAACAAAAGAACTAGAATTTTTTGTGAATCTCACAGAGTGTAGAAGATGAAATATATAAAGAACCTCCTTTCTGTTTCATAAATGCTTCTATTGTTTTTTACACTTTCTGCTTTTTTTCTACAAAAAATATGTTAAGGCAGTAGAAAACTAATGGATTGTTGCCGATGTTGTAAAAAGTGGTCGCATAAAGCTTAATCCTTTTATGTCTTGTCGTTTAAAAAAATCGTTTGAACATTGCTTTTGACCTTACTGCTGGTATTTATTTTTGTATGATTAGTGCATTATGCTAAACCGCAATATTACAGTGCTGTGTGAACCCACCGGTACACTTTGCCTCTTCAAAAAGTTTTCAACTTATGGAATGAAGCAAACAATATCTGTTCTGTACTCGTTTTAAAGCACTTATTTTCGGGCTTGAGCCTGCGAAATTTTCATTCTGCAACATTTATTCTGAATAAATGAGGCGCTTAAAAAGGTTTTCGGCTGAATTTACTTTCATAAATTGTAGGCAATTACAGTAAATAACACTTTGAGGTTTGCTGCCCTGCATGACAAAATTTTACCGTAAAATCTTTTTACCTTTACACGCTTATAAAAATACGATGATATCGTGTTGAGAAAAAAATACTCTTACACTATGTTAGCATTTATTTATATATTTTACGGAAGAAGGTGGCAAACTAGCAAAAGACCGCTACCGATTGGCATCGGGAATCCATCCGAAATCCATCTGGCAGTAAGAAAATGAGTCGCAGATGCGTTGCCTACTTAATGGACAGAGGAAGGAATAGACAGGAAACAGAATTTTTCCCTTTTCTTCTACTCCACTTTCAATCCTCGTTACCGTGCCCTTACCTGGTTCTAGAGGTACCCATCTATAGGATGGGTAGGAGACGAATAAGAGGATTGAAATTGAAACGCAGAATACTTCTACTTCAAGCCTGTCTTCTGTTAGGTCGTGGTATTTCACCGCTCGACCCAGCTCATTCATGCAACAGATATTTTGGGGGCTCTCCCACTCTCAAACTTATTATTGAATTCTCGTCTTTTATATATATTTCATAAACTACATCAATATACAAATAAGAGGACATGTTATTTTAGAAGTAACGCAACGCAAAATACGTTTCCATGGCCGGCATATAAATTAACAGAACTCCGGAATATAAATGAGCCCCGGGAGAGTTGGTGCACTCAGTGCGTGAATTGGAATGAACACTAGCGTTCTGAAAATTTATACATTTCATAAATGAGTAGGACCATTTGTTTTGATCGATTATTGTCCTACAAAAACTGCATATACGGAATATTCCGATAACCGGATATCAAAGCTAGACTTTTTAGACATGTTTAGGCACAAGATGTTTAGGTATTTGCTGATTCGTTTATGTTGAAACGATATGTTGATACGGATTATGTTATAAATATAATTAGCAGTGTAGGTAGGAGACGTCTCACACGATATTCTATCCAACAGATTTGGAAATTAAAAGCGATTTTTAGAGGTCCCATAACCGATTAGAATTTACGCATATGTATGGATGTAGAAGAGAGAACGGAACTTGCCACCTGGAAATCATCTGTCTAAATCTGCTACTGTGAGTACAAGAAGTGAGTACTTTTTTTATAGAAAACGGTGCCAAACGAACACGCGGTTGACCTGATAGTGACCTGTAGCCATAGGCATCTGCAACAAGCTAATAAGTTGCAGAAATGAGAGATGAGGTACACAAAATTCCACTGACATTAATAATAATAATAATAAATCATTTAATCCATTCAATAACTATGTGTGCATATGTATGTATGTATATATATATACATACATATACACACATATACCTTGTACACTAATTTATGTAAAAAAAACATGTTAAAAAAAGCGTATACAAATAAACAAGAAAAAAAATATAACTCAAATCTTGCAATGTTGAATGGATAAGGCCTTTACTCAGCTATTTGCTTATTACCTGTAGAGGTATTCTGCAAAAGCCTTTGCGTCAGGGCGTCAGTTGCAGCAGAAATAAATTAAAGTACATTAAAGTAGTCGATCTTGATATTTCATAATACCACCAAAGAATTGCACGTTTGTGAAATGTCTGTTTAATAATTCCGGAAAGAATCTATTAGTATTCAAATGTGTAACAATTTAATGTTTATAGTTGCAATTAAAAATACATTAACGTTGTTAGTTTGTACCATCAAGCGTTATTAATGACTACAATATTCACTACGACTACATTTAAACGATGGAAACGTCTAACTAATGTCTCCATTTATATTTTTATGGTTGAATATTACATGCATTTCTAAATTTAAAAACTAAAATGTATAAATATATTGGTGAAAGCGCCACAGGTAAAAAAATTGCAAGTTTATCAACCCTTTCAATATACGGCCCGTATTTCAAAAACGAAGAAAATAAAAATGTATTTGTGACGAGTCGCTGCCTCGAAATACAAATTGAAATAAACTCAAGTAGAGTGAAAAAGTTGTCGATAGAGTTTGTACGAGTATGTAAAGCATTATGAATACTGTTGAAGTATTTTGAGTTGACTATTTGTTATCAATAATTTAGTAGCGTAATGGTTAAGGGTCAGGACTGCGAAACATGCACAACATGGTCGAAGTGTCGTGAACCATTTCTAAACAAGTTTACGCTATAAACAAAAGATATTACAGTATGGACTACGGTCGTACTGTGCCGACCCCACATAAAAAGTGGGAAAAGGGCAGGGAGGAGATAAAAGAAGATAAATATTAATTGTTATTTTTATAAAATTGGACACTAAAATGTCGTTTCTCCCGTAAACGTTGTAGTCTGTGTTTTATTTAACAAAATAACTTTATAAAACGAAATTTTAATGTTCAATTTTATAAAAATTAAAATTAATATTTGACATTAATCATTGGCATTAATTTATTCTTTTTAAACGTGAAAATTATCCTAATAGAAACTATTCTATAACTACTATAATAATTGTATTCCTTAGGGTGCATACATCTGGCGAATGCGTCACGAAAGCGCTGCTCGCGAGCATTTTATGTTCAACCGTCGATCTTCCGCCGTCCGTTCGTGGTGCATTCGCCAAATCTGGACTTACCTTTACATTTGAACATTTGCTAACTAGGTAAAGAATACACGATGTGGAACACCTCTTGGTACCAACGTTGAAGGTAATAGGAATAAAATAAATGTTTACCCGATGTTAAGTGATCGTTGGTGTCTATGCACTTCCACAAAACCACAGGAGTTTGTGTTATTTGCTGTCAAGAAGTCCTCTCTTCTTGAAGGAAGCTAAGTACAGTTGCCTTGGGCTCACTGCCAGCACCACTTGATTCTGAGGCGGTATAATCTAAGTAAAAATATGACACAAAAAAGAAAACAAAAAAGTTAGTTAATTCACAAAAGGCGAATGAAATTTATGCCGCTGTTGTTTCGTCTACGAAACAAATTCACTCAAGCGTTTTAGAGTACTAATTAAGAACTTTAAATCTCCTTGCAGCTAAGTTTTATCTTAATTATACTAAGATTTAAAACAAAGTCTTTGTTTAACACTTCGCAAATAATGACTCATCTTGTTTTATAATTCTGTGTTTATTCTACAATGCAGTATTTTAAGAATTATGTGCCTTTTATTATGAAACAAAAAGGCTTGTTAAAAAAAGTCATACGGTAAGCAACCATGAATCATGGTGTAAAATGTATGGATCACGAAAGAGTACGGTTAACGAAAAATAGAGATTTAATATTATAAAATATGCAACTGCTAAGACTGACTCATGACAGCGCTCCAACTATCATCCACACCATCTTGATGGTTGGCATTCCACTAACGAGCGGTTTTTGCGCAATTTACTACTTCGCACAACTGCGTTTTGGAATAATCTGTCTTCAGCAGTATTTCCAAACCAATACGACTTAGGGTCCTTCAAGAAGCGAGCGTACGTACCTTAAAGGATGGCAACGTTTTGCGTATATTTATGGGCGACGGTGATCACTTATATATTTCGTGACCCGTTGATCGTTTGCCCCTTTATGATGTAAGCTAAAAACCATTTACCTTTTATTAACCCTTATATAGGTCTTAAAATAACTTGTTGATCTTAAGATACTTGCAAACGTGGAAAGCAGTTATTAAAGTAAAGTTAATATATTTGCAAGTTTTGTTTGCAAATGTCTTAAATTGAAATTTTGGTGATAAAAAAAAATATTTGTACATGTAACAGTATTCAGTTCATACATACTTCGCACGTGCAATGAACTTCTTGAATGCTCCTGAGAACTGCACGCCTTACTGTTGAAAATGTTCTTTTAAAATGTTGCAAGGAAAATATTTTTCCCGACGGAAATACATTTTCCTTGCGGAAGACGATAAAAACGAGCAATAGACTTGTAGACCATCATTAAATTTCTAGCTACGAAGTACTCTACAAAATTACTCGAGGGCTGTGGCGAGGAATGTGACGAAAGAAGGGAATATGATCAGAAACTTGCTAGATATTCAATGTCTGTAAAATATTTTTCTACTAATATACATTGCTAGTAAGATTTCATACAAGTTCAACTGGTATTAAATGATGAAGACATTACAACTTTAAACTAAATTAAGCTTAGCTCGTAATATGGTATATTAGGTTTGACGCTTCTTTGTTGCTATGAAAATCGTTGAAGATAAAGAGTTTATTAAATTAACCAGTTGAGCCCCGCGGTTTCGACCGCCGTGCAATTTAATTTAACCAACGATTGTCCAGCTGAACCTTATTTAATAGGATTGATCTTATATATTTGAGGTGGTAACATTGGATAAATATTATTTCTACATACGAACTTTTATCCCCTACTTTAGAGGAGAAATTTAGAAAAATGGAGGAACGAATCGAATTCGATCATAATAAATAGCATGTAGGCGATCTCCATTCTTCTATCTGGTGTAATAAAATGAGGGACACAATCCATAGTATACGGCTAGTTTCCATCTTTTTGTTGTAGATATAACTTGCGTTGGTACGATTTGATTCTTGATTTTTTAAACACTCGCTGTTACACGCGGCTTCGAAAGTATTTGTTTTTCATTTTCTGAATGCGTGTGAAGTAACATTACCAGTGATTTGAAAAAGAAAACCTATAAAAATATACCGAAACTATTATATATCGATTTATAAACGTCGCAGTCGAGTTGTTCACAGACAATATATGCATACAGAACTTCATTTACATATATACTTGCTCCAGTATAAACTCTCAGTGGAAAGCTTTACGGGTGCATTTAGTTCGCTTGTTCAGTTGTGCGAGTAAATCTTTTGCAAGTATGTGTATTTATTTCACTCCAGCTTTATTCCTATTTACGATGTGTATCTTGGAACCGTTGGAGACTTGCTTTGAAAATGCTTCTCTATATATACAATATGATAAAACGAGCACATTGTATATCATATGTATATGATGTTAAAAGATGCTTATGAATTGTCGACCCGCAGTCGATACGTATGAGGCTATCCGTCACGGATCAATATTAATGTGGTTTCATGTATAATACGCTGGGACATTGACAAATTTACATCACGTGACATCATCCATAACTAAAAAACATAACTAGTAAAATAATTTTAAATAGTGAATTAAATTTATTAATAACTACGGAATCTTATTGTTAATAAGTTAAGTATATAATAATTTTATAGACATACTTTAAAAATAAAACCAAACATAATTAATAAACCAAATAAAGTATTTCTTGTGACAACAGTGCGATAGTTAAATTGTCTTTTAATCATCCTATGTTAATTCTCATGCTCTGATGAAGAATTTATACTGGCTTGTGTTATTCAGGTAAATATTTTAATGGTTGGATTAAGATTATTTAAGCACGCCTCCGTCCATTAAAGGTAGGCAACGCATCTGCAACACATGTGCTTGTTGCGGATGTCTATGGGTAGCGCTCACTTAACATCAGGTGTATAAATGTTTGTATTTATTGAAACTAAGGTAATTTTCATGGAGAATTAAGTGATATTTTATTTCGCATTGCCGTATTGATGATAATATGCAAACATGACCAACTTTAATAAATTTGTAATGTAATTAATTGCAATCGTTGACTCCACCGTTCCAACGACGAAGTATATTAGAAAAAAAAAACTTATTTAACTTTGACATGCAAAAACATGTTTTTCTTAGCCAGCAATAGACCTTAACAACGCCAGACGTAAGCGTAACTTACCTTGTTAAAAGTTCTTGTTTACTCAGATAACTTCTGTGAAAATAGCCCCCGACGTCTAACTTGTTGTGATGTTTTATTCCGAAGTATCTGTCTTGAATCTATATCGCTATATTTCACTTCTTACTTTGTTTCTTGTTTTATATACGGGTCCGAAAAATATCGTAAAAATATGAGTAAATTTAAACAATACCTCTCGTTTAGATTGCGATCACGTTCAAACATACAACATACATATTTTTATGCTGTGCTAGTGTCCCGGCTTTGCCCGGGTTGCTATCTGTCTGATGGCTACCAAAATCACAGAAACACCCGCTGGGCCAATCTGAACATTTTCTGAAAGGACAAAATGCTTATTTGAATTTAGATCAGTTTCGACAAATTTTTCTTCATTTATTTTTGTTGTACTCAATTTAGAATTTTAAGTTAAAATAATAAATTAAATAATAATTTAATAAGTGAGTGGCAATGTGGGGTTGGGGACGCCCTAGGAGAACTTATATCGATCAGATTAGTGACTTACTAAAAAAGGCCGATATAAGGAGCACCCATAACCGACGAGCATATATGCGCAAATATGCGCTCACGCCCGTAACCCAGAGGGGTAGGTAGAGATCATGGATTTCCATTTGGCGCGATCCTGGCACACCTCTCTCGCTTCTTCTATTATATAGAATATATTCATACATCTACGCATGCTCGTCGGTTATGGGTGC
>JWHW01031080.1:36809-58047 GCA_000931545.1 Papilio glaucus | reverse complement strand
ACATGGCTGTTTATTTTGTTTATTAATCTATGATGTGATTGGATTAAATTACGACTACTATTTACTACTCTATATATTTTTTATGTAAATAAATTATATTGATATTTAATATATTTTTTTACATTAAATATTAATACATTCAATTTAAATGATGTCAACACTGTATCGGCGGTAAGACGTGATACGAGTCTGAAGTTTCGGATACATTTTTGCTAAAAGATTTTTGGATGTTAAAGTAGGTATTAAGAGTTGTGTAAATCAGTAATAAATCTGTTGTTATTTCCAATATCCTGTAGTTTTTTTAGATTGAAGACCTGAATCCTTAAACTTTCTGTGCAACGAATAGCAGAGTAACGAATAAAAGATCATGTAAAAATCACAAGTAAATGTGTTTTCTGATACACTTTTCGTAAGTCGTGTTATTTGTTTTTTTTTACCGCTGCTGAAAAGACAGAAACTACAAAGAGTATAGTATACATGTAATGAAAAGTATCGTGTTTGTGCATCACATTCAGCAATTAGTACAGCTAATAAGGTAATACAACATAAATAAATTCTAAGGTGGAACGAAGTTTTCTGGATCAAATTGTTAATAACAGATACATTTTATTGACACAATCGAAAGTCAATAAGTTTCATATTGTGATGTGAGAGAGTGTGCCGGGGAATATGATAAATTCAATAAAAAGCTAAATCAGACATAACTTAATATTTTAGGCAATGGATTGGCGGGTAGTATAATTTACATTTTTACTTTAATTAATATGCTAATACACCATTTACATGTTTTTGAATGCCGCCAGTGACGATAAGGGTAATAAATGCATTGTCTAGCGCCTTAGGCCACCGCCAGTGTCAATATTAAAATTTCAAATCGATTGTATTGCCAAAGGCATTATATTACGCACTCAAATTCAATTGTTTTGTTTTGCTTGTTATAAATCCTCCCGTACATAAATGTACCCGATTGGCGGCCAGCAGCCAGAGGTGGCGAAACGTTGTCTGGTAAGTACAAAACGAATTTGTCATCTGCTACTTGGAATTGTCTTGTTGAAATAGTGTTTCTGCACTTGTAAGAAAATTATCTAATACTTTTTTTTAAGAGATTCTACGAAAAGCTTTTACTATGGCGAGTTCAGACATTGCTCGATGTTGGAATAGGAAAACCAGACTAAAATAATAAAATGGCAGACACATTTCTTTCGAATTGAAACTTTTTTAATTTCCTCCACCTTTTCCCTTCACCAGACGATTCCCGTCTTTTTTTTCGTATAACTTCTAAGAAAAATCCTGCTTAAAAAATATGGAAATCTTGCACAACTTTTTGACATTACTGAAGGTTTGGAAAATTTCAAACATGTAGACAGATACTACAATTTTTTTTTACATATTATTACTGTAAATATTTTAACGTAATTTAGTAATAATTATCATGAAAAACAATTGACGTCGTAATTGTACGTCGATCATAATAAAAACAACATGAATTAATAAATATTCTGCGAGTAAAACAAAAATATTATTGGGCTCATTGAAACGATGTTTATTGTTTCAAATTAGTTCCTGTTACTTCATTTGTTTACTTCCACACGAAAACAAAACAAAATAATATCGATTGTTTATGATAAAATGTTTTTTGTTTTATGTTTCAAAATGAATAAACCAGTGGAAGCAGATACACAAATGGCGATCCTAATTATTAGACCTCAACTATAGATACTAGCTCAGGCCTCATTCCATACTTCTTGACTCAAACTAGATACAAAAATAAACAATAATAAATCAGCCTTTTCTAGAATGTTCCCCACTGCAGGGACACAGGCCTCCTCTCCGAAAGAGGGAAGGAGCCGTAATCCACCTCGCTGGCCCAGTGCGGGTTGGTGGATGTCACATGTTATTAGTTCTAAGACATGCCGTTTTCCTCACGATGTTTTCTGTCACCGTTTTTGGAGCAGTGGTGATGAAATAAGTTAACACAAAATAAAGCGTCTGCCTTTTGCCGGGTTCGAACCCGCAACCTACAGTACGTAAGTCGGGGGCTAAACCACTGAGCCACCACTGCTCCAGATACTTTTAATATTTTAAAATCTTTTAAATTTTATTACATATCTTCTTTAACTTTGTGTAGAGCTGTGGATAAAATAACTGCAGAATGTTGCAGCTGCGACGCGGCTGCGGTGTGCCGCCGTTCACACTGACGTTTATTAAACACATTTCAGAATATTGCGGCGAGGCGGCTTGCTAGATGTGAGAAACGAACAATTATAACGAGAAGACATAAATGCAATTATTTGAATACAACACTTGACAAAATTATAACTATACAGATCGTCCAATCACTACCATACAGAAAGAAAGTACTTGAGAGTATGTTTATTGTTGTAAAATGGAGATTAAGTTACGTTTTCTTTATGTGACTTAACCGTGGAACATCCTGTATGCTGCAGAAAAAGAATTGCTATGTTTATATAGGCTTTTCTAATTGATTGTTTAAAGTACGGCCGATGGGGCTAAAAGCTTCTGCAATATGTACTAATCGATACAGCGTAGCAACGCCTCCGATAGTATGTACCGATGATCTCGGGAGTCCACTGAATAAGAACAAAAAGGGCCGATTGTAGTGAGTTATTGGGAGTACCCGCATCCTGTCATAGTCGTCGCGGTGAAAAAATGGTAATCAACTTATGTAAGAATAGGACGAATAAAAAAGTAACTTTAAGACCTCTATGCCTCTAAAATGTATCTATATTTTGAGGTGTAACATTTATTTATTTAAATTATATTTATGGATCTCCATAGACCACACAATAATAATAGAAGTTCGGTGCAAACAACTACAGCATCAGTAGCATACATCAAAAGTGACCTAGAGTGTTGTTTGCTTACTAGTTCAAAAGAACCCTTTTGTAAATAAGGTCTAATTGTGTTGAGAAAAATGCCCATGATAAGACTGTAATAACTTAGATGTTTTCTATGTGCCTTTAAACAATTTGATATGTTCATAAAATAAATGAAATAATAACAATATACATAAACTAATGTACATAATTTATCACATTGAAGACTAAATTGTGACTTCTTTAGGTATGGATTCGAAAAACTAAGATAAACCACTGAAATTTGTGACGTGAAATGTGTAAAATGAAAGGTAGGACAAGCGACCACCTGTTCGCACGATGTTAGACGTCGTGTTGGCAAATTAACGCCGTTAGATGTGGATTAAACGTGGACTAGATTACATGTGAACAATCCGGCGGTCGCTAGGTTTATTATATTTAGATTATGACGCTTCCACATAGTTAATACATAAGGTTATCATTATATACAATAAACGTACTTATAAATTAGTCTGTTTAAGAATACATTGCTCGTTCGTAGTATTTCCTACACATTTTTTTTCTTTGTGATTGGCTTGGAAGAGGTATCTGCAGTTTCACCAGGGTTTGAGACGGCAGTGCGCAGAGGGCGCTTCGCTTAAACCTCGTTCAAGAGTAACTAAGCTTGAGGGCTCCCGTTCGAGCGTCGGCTCAAGCCGTATTTATATAATCGAATTGGGGCCACCGAGCTCTTAGGTCGCTTTGGCGGACGCTCCATGAAGTGACTGGGCTCAAAGGCCCCCGAGAGGGGCACCTCGGCGTAGGTTTTCACTCATTACGCGTTTAGTATTTCGAGAGTCCTCAAAAGAGCCCAGGCTCGGCTTGATCCATAGCTTTAGATTTTATAGGATTACTCTTAAATATCTAAGTCTGCTGTATATACTGTATATATGTGTTTTCGTTGGGCTTTAAGTCAAAATCAAGTACTTTTTATATAAATACTAAACTATTAAATTGATATCATTTCTATCGTGTGCTATGTATTAAATGAATCAGTTACTGAAAATGAAATTATTCAAAATTCAAACAGCGTATTAAAAATTTAACGGTTGAGGGGTTGTGAAAATTAAACAGTTAACTTGGCGTATAAATGTACTTGGCAGCTGGTGAACGAAATTAGAGAAAGCATAAAATGGAATATATCCCATATTAAGAGTACATACAACTTGATATTCATTTATTTTATAAGAAGTAAGTTACTTTGGTTTTCTTTAATTGATAAAAACAATAATTAAGAAAATAGTATATTTGAACATTCAGAGTAAACGATGCAGTATTATCGTACAAAAATAAAAATAAAACAGTGCATTTATAAGTGTGTACAGGCGGAGGAAATGAAACTTCTTTGGCTTATGTGTATTAAATTGTATGTTAATTTTTATTTTAAATTAATCTTGTATGTAAGTAACATGCTTATTATTACCACTGCTCCAAAAATAAACCATCTTAACAATAACACTCAAAATTGAAGAAATTTCCCGGGCAATATATTTTTTTATCATGCAAAATTGAAATTATCCGGGCGACACCGGGCAAGTAAAGCAAGTATATTGTTATCGAGAGTAAGAAATGAGCAAACAATTCACCTGATTGTAAATGATCGCCTTTGCCTTTACCGACACCAACATCCATCTTCGACTGAGAATTAAGTTATAGGGACTTGTCGCCCTCCCTCGGGGGGAGACAGAATGCCTCCCTGACAGTAATTGAGGCTTTGCT
Source organism: Papilio glaucus (assembly GCA_000931545.1). Lineage (NCBI taxonomy): Eukaryota > Metazoa > Arthropoda > Insecta > Lepidoptera > Papilionidae > Papilio > Papilio glaucus. The sequence continues at coordinate 53,452 of JWHW01031080.1, read as the reverse complement.
TATCGTCACTCGCCGTTAAAACATAAGTAAACAATGAATAATATTTACTTGTTGAAAATACAATATTCGATCGTTTAACGTTGACATACTTAGCTCTTTTTGTTTTCTATTTTTTAATGACGGGGGTTATTACGGAGGAATTTACTTTAAAGAGCTATTTATATCAAAATATATTAAGCTTATCTAATGAAAAATGACATTCATAGTTTTTAAATAAATATTAAGTTCATAATAAAGAAATAAAAAAAAAACAAGAAAATAGTACAATAGCTAATGCCAAATGGACTAATTCTTCAAAAGGGTTCTGGGGTGATATACATATGTATATGGGAAAATAAATATTTTCACCTTGATTTCAATGTACACTATATTAAAGCCCGTTTTCATAGCCGCCATCTTATTTAGTCGATTGTAGGTTTTTTATACCTACTCGTGTAACAGTTTGTCAGATCTGCATTTTGTTGGTAAACAATGAAAGGTGGTGAAAACATTTATTCCCTCATAAGTCGTATATATAAATTTGACTGTATGCATTTATTATGGTCTTGGATACGGCAAAAGAAATTTATACCCTCATCTGTTATTTGATCAGGATTTAAATAATATGCATATTAATAAATCACATGTTTGCCAAGTTAAATCTGGAGCTAACGGCGAGTTACGCGCGGGTTAACCTTATTTGGTTTTTACGATTTAACAGTGTTGCCCGAAGATTTAACTCGGCCCACTTTTAATTTATCAATGCACATAAATTATCTAACATATAATCTAGGTCTTGATCAAATAACAGATGAGGGTATAGTTTTGTTATGCCATATCTTATACTATAATAGAGGGGTGTTTATTTAGATTATAATACAGGTACACATATGATTTCTATGCTATGCTATTTTAAGATAACTGAATGGATTGCTAAATCTATGAGAAGTGCTGGAACTACACGCTTGAATAGAATCTAGGGCGCGCTTGTTACGAAAGGACCATTTCTCGTGTAATTGTGTTTGAGTTATTTGGCAGTAACTGCAGTACCATTGAGATAGGATTTATTTGCTCGATCTGCCAATATTTATCTGTTTGATATATCAATGACTGACAAGTCTAGTAACTAGGTAATGTATCAGGAATACATATTATGAAGATGTTGTTAGTTTAAAAAAAGGGCGATATAAGGAGCACCCATAACCGACGAGCATGTATGCGTAGATGTATGAATGTAGAAGAAGCGAGATAGGTGTGCCAGGATCGCGCCAAATGGAAATCCATGATCTCCGCCTACCCCTTGTGTTACGGTTACGGGCGTGAGCGCATATTTATTTATTTATTTATGTTATTGACATAAAATAAATTTCGTGTTTTTTTGTTTTATCATTTGCTATTCGAAATTATCAGTTCCCCGGATTTAAAATGTAATCGTGTATTTAACGTGCATTAAAAATCCAGATAACTACATTTAGAAAGAAAAGGTATTTTTCTACCTATTGTCACTTTTAGAAAAATAACTAATGTCGCCTCGCGTATGGATAGAAGCACGGCAATCATACTTGATTGCCGTGCTTGCGAGTTGTTGCTAGATAACGCAACTAGGGTAGTCTGACAACAACCGCTTACTACTTACTTATGCTGCTTTCCTACAAATGATAGAATAAGAGAAGAAGAAGAAGGAGAAGATAATTTGACGGAGGAGGGGATTTATAGGAGAATGAAATATCCCTATATCTGTCTGTAATTTGTCCATAATGGTAGGCAACGCATCAGCAACTCATTTACTTATTTTAGATGCCTATGGGTAGCGGTCACTTAACATCAGGCTTGCTCATTTGCCACCTTCAAACGGTTATATTATAGACTAGCTGTTGCCCGCGACTTCGTTCGCGTGGAATCAAATAAAACATATTAATTACTTCGCAGAATAATTTCGATATTTTTTTCACAATTTCGAAGGTTCTTAACTTTTGCGCGGAACCCTAATTATTTTGCTTAAATTAAATTAGCCTATTTGAAGCCTTGCGATATTACCTATCTTCCAGTAAAAGTCCCATCCAAATCGGTTCAGTCGTTTCGGAGATTACCCGGAATAACCGGACAGACAGACGGACAAAAATTTTAAAAATTGCATTTTCGTTATAAGTACCGTATATACATCATGTGTATTAAGTCTGGAAATTTTATTTTGATATTACATACAGACACTTCAATTTTATTTACCTGTATAGATAAGTCTGTTGTCGAAATGCTGTGTCTGATCACTGCCTAGTCAATTACTTGACAGGCTCTGGATAGTGAGGGGTCACAGGAAATAACTTAGAGTTTTTGAAAACAATGTTAAGTTGAATATGTGACTTAATACTTTGTGAATAAATACTTATTTCAATTGTGTGTACGAGAGTAACCATTACTTTCAAGAGAATTTTCAGATCTTTTCGTCCTTATTTCTTAGTATGAATTTAATACAGATAATATTGACTAAGTACGCTTTTGCCCTCTTCTCTAATATTAAAAAAAAAATACATATAATCTGTTTTAAACAGGACGATCGTATCGAAACTATATAGTTTTAATATCAAGTCTATGTAACAATGGCTTTAAAGCGTTAGACTACTAACATCACCCTTTTTTAATCCGAGTCAAAAATTGTCGAGTTGACTGGATCGCGGGAGGAAATTAAAGATTCTTTCCGTTGAAACTTAATCCCACTGCAGCACTTAGCTGGAAAATTTTAAATTAAAAGATGAGAGATGTTTGATATAAAAAAATCACTCTTTAATAAAGTCTGCCTGTTTTTAAAAATGCCTGTTTGGCGGTGGACTTTAAGAATTTAGACCATTTAATTAAATTTTGGCAAACAGATGCCACGCCTAATGAATTTGAAAATTAATATCCTTTTAAACTTAGACATCATACGTTCGATACGTTTGTATAGATTATCAATTAATCGAATAAGTAAAACATTATTCCACTTAAGAAGTTAAAGGACATTTAGTTCGTTATCATGTGGCAGATCTTATTCGGTGTTCAACTTACTTTCATTAATGCTTATTAATTTATGACATTTCATGTGAGATTTCACTCAAAGGAGAATCTCGTAAGAATGAATCACAAATTAGTCGAAACTCCCCTTTGAAGAGGATTTCTTCTGACGAAATGAGTTTTGGAGAACACAAGTGATTCAAATTTAATTTTCAAGTTGTAATTTTCTTTGAAATTTTCCTTGAAAGGAAATTAATATTTCGTATAATAATATCATTGAGAATTTTGAGTAGCTCGGCTTGTGTGATACGAATGACAATAATGTAATTCAACATTTTCATTACGTTAAAATTTCGTGGAATATATAATATCTTTGAATAGTATAATTTTTGATTTCTTTAACATTTTTCATAATTTAAATTAAAATAACACGGGATTATCCAGTACCTCCTTATTACTTTAAGCACTATGAGATGTGTATTAATAATAAATTCATTCTTTCGTTCGTTTTTTCATTCGTTCATTCATTAACTCATTAATTAACACATTGATTAATTCATTCAATCATCCATTCTTTCATTATTTCATTCATTCATTCATACTAAAAGGAGCGATAATAAGGAGACTTGTAACTGACAACCATGCTTGCGTAAAATTACGGATGTAGAAAAAGCAAGAGAGGTGTGCTAGGAATTCAACAAAATTAAATTCGTATATTTTGCCTACAAAATAATTTATGGTACACATTATTATATAGATCTGTTATTTTCACAATCTTTGTCGGTTAATAAGAATAAACAATGTCATGATTACGAATTTTCCTTCGAAAAATAGAGAAATAAAAAACCTGTCTCCGTAAAACACGTCAACGGAAGCGCCGTATCATTAAGTCACACCGGCTTGTGTAATGGCGTGAAATATCAAAAGTTTACACGTCAACTCACGCTGGCGACATGTAAACGCCCGTGTTATAACCAACGCCAACCCGTAAGCCATTTGCTGTCTGTAGCGCCTCTTGCTGCTAGGACTTAATGGAATGTCACAATGTGTCACGGCATCTTTATTTTTACCGTATGTTCATTAATATGTCTACGGGTAGCACGCAAAGCTCTCGTTACGTAAATCTTAAAATGAAACTATTGCTTTTTCCTGACGATCCTATTGTGGACTAAGACAAAGCTGTGAAAAATATATTGCCATCGGCTATATATAAATGCATGGATAAGGAAATTTATGCATATGCAACTATGCAACATAGTCGTTTAGGAATTTAGTGGCATGCACACGTACAACTTTTCTTTTCTTTACGTCTGTACTTTTCTTTAACATATGTCATAATAGTAGAAGAGACGGTGTACGATCGACGTTTGCCCGTCTGATAACCAGATGAGACATATTTTATATCAAAATTTATCGACCTGTAAGCACACCTACAGATCACAAGTCCATCTGGGAGAGGTTAATTGATATTATAAAAAGCATCAAAAATAAAATGAGTATATTGAATAGATCAATAGAAAAAGGACAACATAACATTAAAGAAGTATAAAAAGCAATTAATTGACTCCGGACAATGATCAAGTAATTTAGTGTAATTTGGTTTGCTTTGCTCTTGAGAGTTGTGCACTATTGTTGCATGTCGCGCAGCGTAGGAACTGGGAATACACAGCAGAAATTAATGTGCGAATTATACGGGAGTTCTCCCCGTTCGTATAATTCGCACAATAATATTATATATTGTTTGATTTAATATACACTATATTTGGAGAAGCTGTTTACTAAGCTGACTGACCAAATATTCGTTCACATATTGAGCGCAAATCTAAGCAAGCTTGGTAGCCTACATATCATTTACATTGTACAAACATACAAAGAACATTACCTAAAGATAAAAATTGAGATAAAAAGGGCATTTCGATTTCTAGATTCATTTACTTATAAATGTAACAAATATATAAGGTTTCGACGCGGAAGAGTCGCTTTTCTACAATGGTCCTACGTGCCCGTCCTCTACCGACTTCGGGCAATTTATCGGAAAATGATGTTATAAAATATAGCCAATTTCGTTCCCTCTTGTAGAAAGCCATTTAAACCCATATTCAGAAATGTTTACGCCTTATTAAAGAGCTATTCGATTTGAGAATATTACAGTAAGCCTAGAATTATTTTGTTAAATTTGGAATTTTAATGTGATAAATGTATTTCTTTTATAACGAATTGATTAGTGACCCCAATCCCGAAAAGCGCGATTTGTCAATGATGAAAGGATGGCGATCTGCCGTATGTCTAAATTATATATGATAGAATGGAGAAGGAGGAATTTATAATTATAATTAGGATTCATACTTTAGCTTTTCGTCTGACGAATAAAGTACTCTATTAACATTAGCTGAGCCTTAGCTTGGTTGTCTAACTTAACCATAAAACCACTTGTATATAACAATGCAGTATGCAAGGTCCCCAATAAAAATATCAAGAATTTTTCGCTTTCCTAGTGGCAGAGTAATTACTACTAGTATAAGAGGTCGTCCCTATTTTAACAGACTGACGCAAAAGTAGGGTAACGTTTTTCACGCGTAAGTTTGTATGTATCCCTGGTACATTGCGACCTCATTAGTTCGAACGATTTTGAAGAATGATACATCAGTCAATGTTTTTGTTTTTTTTTTAATTAATCACTTATTTATATGTGATAGTTAAATTTTCTTGAGAGTTTATCCGATGGGTAAATAAAGTATATTTAGACACGCAACCTAAATTTAAAAGATAAAAGATGTTCCTTTGCATTTTAATCGAGTATGAAGGGTTCATATGGGAAGTACCCTCGAAGCTCCGACGTGTAAATTGTGGGAACACGTTTGGTGTCTAAGCACCCTTGAACGGTAGGTTAAGTTATCCGGGATCTTTCAAGGGGTCTGTAATTAGATTCTCCGTTGGAGAGCTTGCGTTGTTAATTAGGTTTAGTATACGCTCCGATGTCAGTTCTGGAAAGTTTCATGTATACACTTGTTAAGTAAACGCAATAAGCTTTCAAGTATATTAAATTAAAACAAACTGGAGTGGACAGCATAGAAAAAAACAGCGAATTATTTTTGAGGTCTTATTTCAAACATCTTGAACTTAGGAAAGTTTGCCAAAACGACTAGAGTAGTAGTAGAGACTCGGCATTAGGGTTTTTAAGTGGAGAAAAAGACTTCCACCATTAGTATGATGTGTTGTAAGATATTGACAGGTAGCGTTGGCCTACGATCTATTTCAGCTATTCGGTTACACAGTTTGGCTATATCAAAGGCAATAACAGCTTTGCTTTTAAAGAATTAATTAAAAAAACAAATGAATATATTTTATTTAGACTTATAAGACACGTAGTTTATTGAGTTCTGTATTTTTATCTTTACTAATATGACAAAGGAAAAAGGTTGTTTATTCCGGATTAAATCAAAAACTACTGCACCTATTTTTAAAATTCCTGTACGAACATAAAGGTCTTCTATCAGCAAGTAAAACATGCTATAAATTTAATGGCTATCCCTCTCTACCCGAGCTAAGGTGGGACAGGTTGGTAGTATAAGATATACTTAAAGGATACACCTTACACAATTTTTATATAACAATTTCCAACCTTTAATGTAAGCGTAAAAAGAGGCGCTGCTTAAATATTTATAACATTGTGGTAATAAACAACCAACCCGGAATGCCTCAAAATAGACCCTTGGGTACAAACTTCGGGCGAGACTCGGACGGTTTAATAAATCCTTTTAAACTTCCGAAGTAACCTTTGTTATTTAATTAGGCGCGCAAAATGTTAACCAAAGAAAAACCGACACAAAAATAAAAAAAATAAATGTTTTAGTGCATAATTTTCATTAAAATGAAAGCCAAAAAAGTGACAATTTTTTTGGTTTATTTTACTTATCACAAATCCCTGTTTTCTGGCTGCGTTAGTATCTGGTGAGCGATAACAGGTTCATTAGGCGTCACATTTGGGACTTTATAAGGTTAATGTAAACCTAAAGCGTAGCGATAGCTCTTCTTGCCACCTCAAGCGACCCTTTTTTATAGAAAAAGGTGGCAAACAAGCAAGCGAACCCGAAATCAAGCGACCGCTACCCATAGGCATCTGCTACAAGTTAATGTGTTGCAGATACGCTACCTCCCTATACTATAGTTATAGTGGAACGTGGTACGTAAGATAACTTTATTAAAAGTAATAAAATTAAATTTTGTTTTTTCAGAGCAACACTTTGAATTTTTAGTTTGAACAATACGATATAAGCTATATAAGAAGAAATCTTATAAACAATATATTTTTATTAACTTGAAACTAATATAATGTATGTCAGTCACATCTTCGCTCACTAAATTTGTTTTATTCGTTGCATAACCCGAGCTCACTAACAACTCTCCAAGTTCGGGAGTAGGTGGTGCTGTCTAATGAGAAAAATTATAAGTTTTTGTCATGAAAGAAGATCCGGGGGCTTAAGGAAATGCTATTATAATAAAGCTCCACTTTTAGCAAGGGATCCTCTTACAGTCTCCTCGGCGAGGACTGAGATATAAAGGGATTAGACGGAGTTGACTTGTCTTGTACTTTAATTAATATGTAAACAGAAAAATATATACATACATAAGAAGACTTTATCTTATTGTTGCTTGGTTTTCATACAACTAAACTCCAATCACGTTGAGTATAAAACGAAAGTATTATGTAATTGGTGAATTATATACTTTAATTCTGATAAAACAAAACGTGATATTAATTTTATTTGTACCGACCTAGGAGGGTTACATTCACTGTCAAATAAAGGATAGCTTAAGTAAAATAATAAAAAAAAGTGGACAGCCAGTGTTTGTCGCTTAATTGTAAATATAAACACATGTCGTATAGAAAAAGAGTCCCAATTGTGACGCGTTACTTTTTGTACTATAATATCACTGGTGAAGTCCCTCGGTATCGCCGTCCCTTTGTTACTAAGACAAAGTTGGAAGAAATGAACATACACCAGCTACCAACTTTAGAAAATCATAGATGAGGAGAATCACTAGGAATTAATTCAGGGAAACTAACTACACATGGTAACATCAATGGTCAGACACTTAGAACTATTCATCATTCACCTTTTCCCCGTTTAACAACTGACAAAACTATTGTCATATCAGTTTTTTATTTATTTATTTCGTAATTAGTGCAAAAGATTTATTAAGATTATCAAATATAGGAGCATTACCTTTAGCTCTTTTATCTTTTACACTTTAAAATAAAGCTCAATGTCAATTTTATGTATAACCTTACTGAGAGTTAAAATCGACGAGTTATCCAACTCTGTACACGCTCCGGAGAATCTAAATCGTAAATTACCCGCCGGTGTCATAGCACCGCAAGACCGCAAGGCCATTTTTCAACGAAAACTTTTAAAAGCTTTCAGACATTAGTAAATTTTTCATCAGAACAGCAAAAGCTTTCGTAAAAATTTAGATTAACAATTTAGCACGCACACACTGTACGGACAGAATAATGTTGTTAAAGTTTAAGGTTTTATATAATTTATATTTAGAATTAATAGTATAATATTTACGATGATCAGTTCAAAATAAAGTTGGTAAAATAAAGCAGGACAGATTTGTCACTGGACTTGCTTTAACTATGGATAAGTAACAATGTGAACCCAATGGTTTTTATTATTTTCATGTTATTAAATATGACGTCATACAGCCAATCAGAAACGTTAACAGTAGAAATCTTATGAGTTTACTATGTTTGGGTAATTAAAATATAAATTATAGCAACCTTAAATAAGTCACAATTTAAGACCATATAAGACCGATCTTAACTGACAAGTCAACAGCACACCCATTATATAACCGCTCGTTTTACAAATTAAGTCTCGAGCGAAAATCTCGAGACCAACAAAGGAGATTAAGCATTTCAATCTTATACTTACAAAGTACTAAGGCTCGCCGACTTGCGGAAAATTTCGTTCCCTTTATAAGAAATTAGGTCTGCAACAGCCTTTCGTCTCGGAAGAAAAAATCTCGACCCCCGGATTACAACGAGGACTGGGAATATTAAAAAACTTTTTTATTGTCAACTCGGAATAAATTTCTTTTATCGAAGATTGTCTTCTTGTAGTGGGTAATATACATTGAAATTGACGAAACTGAAATATTGATGGAAGAGGCTTTTGGACATTTCTCAGCATTAAAACGAAATCAAAACAACAAGCTATACTTGTGTCCACAAGAAAAAAATTAAAAAATACATCTAAGTTCGAACGATAGTGAACGCCTCGCCGTTCCCTCAGAGAATTTCATACCTACAATAGACCGCAGGATCGGTACAAGCGAGCGACTTGCGGTAATTTTTCAATGGAAAGTTTTAAAAGGTTTCGGGCATTTGCGACGCCTGCTTAAACAATGTTCTAGGGCAATTTTCTTTAGATCTAAGATTACGTCTAAAATATTAATAACCATTTCGTTGAACCGCTGCTATCGAAAATAGCTTTTTCTTTGAGACATTATTCATTGTTTCAAGGTCTATTTTTTAATAAATTATAAGGGTACACTTTACACCTAAAATAGCAATTATAAGGTACACTGTAATAAAGATTTCAGTTATAGAAATCATATAAACTCATACTTGCTTATTTTAAACAACGCGACAACTTATTAGACGAGTAGCTTTAACGATAAGTTAGTGATAATAACTGAGGCTTGGCTGCAACCTCTTTGGGGGAGGGAACTGAAGGTTCCGTCTGTGTATTTATAGACGAAGTTTTGGGCGAAGTTTTTGTCGAGCATGTCGTCTCGGGCTGTTCTCGCCTTGCGGTGCATACTTGCATAGACATAACCAACTGGCCAAGATCATCTATCAGTAACTTGCGTGTTCGTTAATAATACATTGATGAATGATGACTGTAAGAATATTTCTTAATCCTTTCTTAGGTAGAGTTGGCCACATAACATCTACCGTCTTCTCACTTGTCCGTTTGCTGCCTTTTACTACACTATTATAGCTAGGTTATCAATTAAAACGGAATAAACGGACTACTATGTCTTAGAAAATTATCCACATTAACGGACACATCATGATTTTAGTATAACGTCTTTAATTACTGTGAAAAGGGACAAAACTAAAGAAATGTCGCTAAGCGATTTGATTTTTAAAAATTAAAGGAAACAGTTAGCCGTGCTCCGCTAACGAGGGATATTATGCTCGGTCATAAAAGAATGTTACGGTCGGCGTGCCATGTGTTGCATTACTGTCCTTTGATGAGGAGAAATATTGCCGACGGATGCCTTAGGGGGCATTGCACCGGGTACCTATTATGGAACTCCGTGTTGTGATAATTTATTCATGACAGTGTTAAATACATGAACGTTTAATTAAGAACATTTTTTACAGCAACATGGGAGTTCTGTAAACGAACATTTTTACGTTGAAATTCATAAATTTCAAAATATTTTGTAAAAACAACTTTTTCCCATATTACACAATTTCACTTCACTTCATCTCACGATATTCACAAAATACATTTCCGATGAAAGTATAAAAGTGTATTTACGGTAAATGACGTTTGTTTGTTTACAACAATCATATCTTGCTATGAAATAATGTATAGTTTTGCTTAAAGTTTACTGCCTACAAATATTGAAATCACGTTTCGTCAATGTTGATCGTGATGCAAGTATTACTTGAATTTCAATTATTCATATGATTTTTTTGTCATCTAACGAATGGATGATTATTCACCCGACTGTACTATAACAAACAGTGCTCTCGGACTGTCGGGTGTAAATTATTACGGTACTATGTTTGCTTTGGGAACCAAAGGTGATGTACAGTTAAATTATATATAACTATAAGAATATATTTTTGTCATTAAATATTTAACGTACTACGATTATTAAGGTAAGCAATAGCTGTCCTGCGTGCAAGAAGTATTTGATGATGTCAATATTCTTGTGGTATATGATAATACAATTTTGATTGTTATTTTTGGATCGAGCAATCCACCGACAGCAAAGATTGTGTATATTTTATTTAAATCTCGCTAGGGATTAAAATCCAATTTTAACAGTAAAATCTTTGAATAATATATAACACAAGCTGTGCCCGCGGTTTCACCCGAACTGAAATTTAATTTAACCGACGATTGCCCAACCTAACCAACCCTATTAAATATTATTGATCACACACATCAATAATATTTCCACTTAGATGGATTGAATTTCATCCTCTTCTTCAGACCTTTAGGGGATGACTTTAGAAAAAAACTTTTTGAGTGCTCGGATACGTAATAATAGAAATCTCTGTGTACAATTTCAAGTCTCTAGATCAGTCAGTTTTCTTTTATTTATATTGATACACAGTTTTAAAAACAAAGTATAGAATATTTCGTACGCCATCAAGATAACCCCCCGTGGTAAGATTAAAGCAGTATGCAGCAGTGTGTCGGTTGAAATTACGTCCGCGATTATCACGAGGGCTGACCACTTAAACCGTACGTCGCGACGATTACACGAAAAATGCGAGGAAAATTAGTGAACAGTTTTTGCAGACCGTACAATTTATCAGCCCGTCGCCCAAACGGCAGCTAGTAAGTACCGATGGAACGTAAGGAATTTTAATTATCTAATCAGAAAAATATTTCATGTAGCACATGAGTAGATAAACGGAATTCCGTTTATCTACTCATGTCAATGTCAATGAAACAAAATCCTCTTTTTTGCAAGTTTATTATATCATAAGTTTGACACAGACGTAATATTCTAGATCGGGCACAATTATTGTATCTTAACCGACTAGGCAACGAACCCTTAGTAGTCAGTGACTAGTCGCTTTTCTCAGATATTTAAAAAGAAAAAATGGTAGTTTTTTTTTAAAGGTACATATTTTTCAAATGAAATATTAGTTTTCTCTTATTCCTCTCTGTTTTGTTTCAATAGAATATTCAGTACATTTACACTGAATGGAAAATAAAATCAGAAATTCCTTTAAAGCGAAGTGCTGAATAAACAGTTTTTTAACAGAATTTAAAAGCAAAAAATATGCATACATCTAAAGAGCGCTACTTTTTACGATTTATCTGTAAAAGAAAAGCTCTTAACATTGCCAGAAAAACAAAGCACAGTGCAATGAAAATCGAGAGAATACTCGTACAAACTAAAGAAAAAAACATTTTAAAATAGCTACATAGCAAAATAATTCAAAATATATCTCTCTCATGGAAAAGAGGTCAAATTTAAATACGTACAATCGATGTATCAATACGAAATAAAATTGTCAGATTATAATTTTGTTCTGTATTTTGTTTATACTTAATTTAATCAGCATTAAAATCATATTCGTGTTTATTTATTTGTTTCTTTTACTCTCTGTTTAACAAAAACTCTATATAACGCAATAAAATAGCCAGTCCCTGCATTTTCGTTGTGCAGACTTGACTTACCAACTCAAAATTTCCTTTAAAACACGCCAATAGTCAGTACTCGTGCATCTAACTAGATAGATACTCGTGTATACCTGTATGAATCGACGAGTCCCTTAGCGTGGATAAAATTTTTACGTGCATTTCAAGCCGGTCACGTCTGGCACGAGTCTCAATGGGACCAATTACTGGATTCGAATCCCTGAAAAGGTGGCGTTGGACGTGAACCTTTATACATATTGTATGTGCAAAAGCAGCGCCAATCAAAATCTTCCAATGTTGCGCATGAAAAGCGAACTGAATTTTTTTGGTTCCGGTTTTGTGTATCACTTATTAGATCATGGAAAGTTTAGAAAAAAATATTTGTTTCCTATTGAAAAAGTTCATTCAATAACTATTACATCAATTTTACTGTTAAATAGCAAAAGAAAATGCCTGTACACAAAGACTATAAAAAGTAGTTAAATCCCTGTGGCATAGACAACAAATAAATTAGTTCGCAGATCGGCATCCATCGACAATAACAAGTGTATTGCTGATCGAAGATGACCACTCTTCGATCAACTTGTTCTCCTGGGTCGTGCGTACCCTGTCTATGATATAACCTTATCTTTCCCCTAGGAGCACGGCATCTTTTTAATCTCCCAAATCACTCTAAGGGCACTAAAAAAAGGACACTCTGACGTATTATGATTACTGGCTGTATCTCATGAACCGTGATAGTTGAAATTTTCACAGGTGATGTATTTCAACTGCTGTACAACAACACTAAAAAACAGAATAAAATATTTTTTTTAAGGGAGCTCCCGTACAACAAACGTTATTTTTTGTAGATATAGGTACAGAACCCTACGTGCGCGAGTACGACTCGCACTTGAGAAAGAGGACGACGATAGCGACATCTACATGGCAATATTCATACAGAATGTTGTTTGTTGACGAACAGTGTTTCTTCTTCTAGAACCTCTACAATCCTGAATGATTAGAACTAGTTTCGTGAAAAGTTTTTCAAAATCAATTTAAAAAAAAAAAAACATTTTAGAAAATATTGTGTTACACTAAGGAATATGATAATGATAATAATGATTACTTACAATTTAAAATTGGTTTTGGTACGCCTGAAAAAATCAATTTATCATGAAGGTAACTGTATTTATTCATCCAAAGGATAAGGGTTGCATAATTAGATTGTGCAGGAAATGCTGACTCACTAATTACTGATCGTCTGCTTGCGTCGGCGATAAGCGGTTCAAAGCGAGTCCTTAAACGTTGATTAGTGGTGATTATCAAGTCAAGAAAAAAATCTATATTCTACAAATATTACTAAGACCAGCTTTTACCTGCGGATTTTTCGGGACAATGTGTGCACGATTTCATGAAAATCGGATTAGTCGTTAAGGCGTGAAAACGTAATGTTTTATACTAAATTAACATTCGCATTTATAATATTAATTAGGACTTTTAGAAATATTATATCTATACCGTTTTAAACTGTATGTTAGCATATAAAAATATTTTGTCAACTTATTGCTTGTAAAAATATTTAGTATTCCCTTTTACATTCGTTCAGATTATCACCGATAGGAGAAACATCAAAGCAATCAACTGATTATTTAATAACACACGGATGTACATGTGTTATTAAATAATCATTACACCCATTATTAAAACGTTTCTGCTAATTCGTGAGCATTTAAGTGAGTTTTTATTAACAAATTCACTCGACACTTAATTACGGTAATGGGTTCAGAGGTATTTAGCCAATTTACTAATGAACTTGTGACAGCCCTGAGCTCGTGACTTACAAAATCGCAAGCTGCCCAGGGCTGTACGTAACGTACATTTTAGATGTACTTTGCTTAGCTTGTACAAAACGTCCAATTATTTGCAAGCGTTGGATTTCACACAACATTTGATGGTGCTATAGTTATGATATTTGATTAATAATTATCCCATGTTAGCTCTATATTTAAACCTAATAGTTAACTTTATTAAGTTAATAGTTTTTGTCATCACAACAAACACTTTAGCATTCAAACTTATCCAAATCCAACGCTCTACAACAAGAGCATGAATCGTTTAATAAACTCGAAATTTTCTTTCTCCGCTTTCATTTGGCAATGTTTTCTATTTGAGTAAACATTGGCTTGTGTACGCGGCACTGGAGCAGGTAAACATTTCTCTCATAATATATTCATTATCCCGATATCCCCCAAAAGGGTGAGGGAGACGCCGTATAATTCATATAAGCCTATTTATCACTTTCAGATAGTCGAACTGAAATGCTCAAAGAGTTTGGCGGTTCACTGAGCTCGCTGGAGTAAGGAATTTAACTGTTATTTTGTTACAGTTAAACATGATAAGTGTAAAATAACATCCCTAAGAAATTTGTTAATTAAACGATTTAATGTTTCAATTGAAAACATACGTCTATCCTAATATTTAAAAAAAAGTCGATTGTTTCTTTGTTCTAGATAAAGTCACAAACCACTGGACTAATTTTTACATATCTTTTACTAATAGATCTATCTTCTATCAACGCGTAACTTAGGAGATAATCACCAGATATACACGACAATAAAGAGACACAGTCGTAAGGACTGCCCACAGAAGTGAAAATTCAAACCATGTGGGAAGACGCGACAACAGTTAATAAATAAATAATCAACAAAAAAATGTCGAAACTGTTTCAAATTCAAAAAACCATGTAGCTGACGTACGCCGCATACTGTTCACGGCAATCTTTCCCGGCCGGCGGCCAAAGAAGTTTCATCTGCAAAAAAAATTGTTTCATTTTTAAACTTTGTTGACTATAACCTAGCCGTCATTCGGATACTTGTATTGAACGTAGCCAATTGTAATTCCTTTTGATATATCCCAGATGAAGTAGCACAGTAAGGATGACAATAAAATACTGCGTTTTACTTCGCACTCTTGTAAATACGATTCTCATTACGTGTACTTGTAAAATTTATTTACACTTTTTCGAAATACTTAATAAGATAACTCGAGGTCCATATTATTGCATATTATATTCTTTTGCCCTGTGTCATTTCATTCTAATATACCTATGTGCTTAGATAAGTATATAATATACCTATGTACTTAGATAAGTATCTAAGCACATAGGTATATTAAATATATTTTATAGTCAAATATTGCAAACGAACAACCGAGTCCCGCGAACCGAAGTCGGTTAAAGAACTAAGGTAGCGCAACGAGCATATAATAATTTGGTATGCACATCTGTTAACTTTTACTAAAAATAATTAAAAAAGTAAAGTAGTCGGAACATTTTTTACACTCCAAGTAAACAATAGGCGTATCTCTTAGCGTTTCAAGTGTAAACAACGATTCTATAGCGAGTCCTTTGACGTAAAGCGAAACGTCACTTGAAAGGAAATTAGGTCGGCTGCGCTGTCTTTTTAGCTTTCACCTCACACCTCATTTTCCCCTACATTTTGCTAAAGGTAAATCTCAGGTGTATGTTTTAAGGAAAAGAAACGATAACGAACTAGTATTTTTTGTTGATTTTACTTTATGAAAATACGACTGGTATTTTACGTTTTTTTTTTGGATGTATTTTCGAAAGCTGTAACGCCTAAATAATATTAGTTTTTAAGAAACGAACTAAGCTAAGATATAGCCATAATTCGCTTAATTATGATGATTCAATTTTAGGCTTTGTACCGTATCTTTTGATCGATTAAGTTAGTTATCGAATGACGGAAACAACAACAAGGGGGTTGCAAGTTACCTGTACTAATGTATACTCTAATGTATATTAAATATATAATTCTTTGGTACGTTTGTATGTAACTAACCTCATAAACGGCTGGATTCATTTAGATGAAGTTATGTGTGTATAATTAAATGCGTTACAGGATGATTTAAATTACAATTTGACCTGGTAGTTCTATGAAGAATAAATTAAAAAAATTTAGCTAAACCCACTCAAAGCAAAACAATTTAACGCAAGACAATGTCCACTAGTTATTTTAAAATTTGTACATAAACCTTTGTGTATTTTTTGAAATTTGGTAAAAAAATTGTACAGTACAAAAGAGTAAAAGGGACACTAGTGTACATTCGCGTGGACAAAATTCATACACAAAAACAAAACGGAATTGAACGCAAACATGAACAGGAAGAAAAACTAACCGCATTCTCAAAATCGTATTACTCTAATTGGATGACAATAAGAGACAGCGTAAGTAGACTGAACCTGCTTTTTACTGGCATTTGTTT
>JWHW01031080.1:23807-35839 GCA_000931545.1 Papilio glaucus | reverse complement strand
AAAAGAATTTTTAGAATCCGTTTAGTAGTTCCTAAGATTAGCGCGTTCAAACAAACAAACTCTTACGCTTTATAATATTAGTATAGATATACATGATAATAAAATTGCATCAATAGATGGCGCTGATTGTATTTAAAATGCTCTTCTGAATAATCATTGTCAAGTAAGGGCCTGTACCCACTACATCGATAAAACGACCCACTTCTACCCGAGAATCAATTAGTGTGTACGGCAGGTCGAAATAAACAATACGATTTTTAATACTGCGTACGGTAGATCTTAAATAGTGTTGTATAATCTGAACAGCTTTATATTGCTTAGCTACTCAAGCACCTGATATTTTGTCAAATGTGGACGATCTCTTAGTGATCGTGCCAATAGTATCTAACAAAGATAAAAAGTAATGATTTACATAACAAATGCCAACTACTGATACTGGTTTTACTAAATTACGCGTAAATAATTGATGATGCATTTAATAAATTACCTTTATTATAATATTTATATAATGTTGTCTCTTTTTGTGCTTGCTATATCAAATAATAAAGTAAAATAAATAATATTACAAGCGATATGTTCCAACCTGCAGTTCAATATGCCATACTGTTTTTTAGAGATCAGAACTATCGAAAAGCCTCAGACAAAAGCCAATGTAGAAATTTACTATTTTATAGATAGGTTGGTCTCTCGTACATAAAACTTTAACTGTACTCTGTATAGGCTACAATTAAGAGTGCGTTGAATTACCCCAAACGATCAAACAATTGACAAACACTAAACAAGTTAACAATTGATTAGATTGATACATTTAGTGTCAACCGTTAAATTGTTAAAATGATATAACTTACAATTCAGTATTTTACATGGTTCAAAAATGCTTTGGTTGTTCGGGCATGTTGAAAGGATGAATGAAGGGAGAGTAACGAAACAAATTTTTGTTGTGAAATTGAGTGGCAGCGTAGGCAGGGGACGTCTAAGGAGAACTTATATAGATCAGATTAGTGGTATATTAAAGAAGGGCGATATTAGGACTACCCGTAACTGACGAGCTTGTATGCATAGATGTATTGATGTAGAAGAATTTTTTAACGTTAGATACAGAAGCAAGGCAAGGGTTATGTGGTCATTTGATAATCTAATCTGTCTTATTTTACTTTGATCTATTTTTAAATGGTTACATATATAACGAATCTATTCATTTTCTTAATCGGATTATCTTAAATTGATGTCAACTGGTAGCAGAAAAACATGACACAATCTTCCTTCCTTCCTTTCAGTCTACAGTCGTCCACTACCAGACGTAGGCCTCGACCATTGATCGCCACAAAGATCGCTCTCCTGCCACTCCCATCCAGTGGACTCTCACAACGTTGACCAGATCATCGGTGCAAGTTATAGGATAATCTAACAAACCAAATTCTTGTATTTCTACGCCACTGTTTGAAACCACAAGGTAGGTGTGAAATGTCTTCGTTTACTCTTCATTATGCTAAGCAACGGGTTGTTTTATTAAGTTAGTGTAACCGCTACCTAATATTGATATCTTCCTGTATAGTATTATTGAATCACATTGCACACTCCCCTTGAAATATGCGCGGTAATACAGCACTGCCAATTTCCCCTTCTGTCAAATATTCCCTGCTTTACATCATCATTCCCTTGCAAATTGTACATAATTTTTATTTTACATACATTTATAATACATAATGAGATTATGTTATATATTTTGTTGATTTATGTATACTCAGATTTCATTTATTTTCATAGAAAAAGAATACACTAGTAAATTTCGGTAGCAATTTGGTTGATAGGGACAGGATACATATCAACACTCAAATTAGTGTAAATCAACTTTATCTTATTACTGTTATTTTTTAGTTTCGAGAGGATACTATATATTACTATATACCTTGACTCGCAGCAGCTTTTTATCACATTAGCTATCAATATCATAAAATTTCACTTCACTTCATCTCAATTAAAATTCCAAAATAACAACATATCCGATGAAAGTATAAAAATTGTAATAGCCTCCATGTATCTTACATGAGGTTTGTTTGTTTACAACAATCATATCTTGCAATGAAACAAGGTACTTCGTTTATTAAAATGTAGAATTCTTATTTAAAAGCGTTACTATCTCAACAATTGTAGACCGACAAATAACAATGAAAAACGCTGTCAAAAACACATTTCTTTTTGCAGTGACTTTGAGGCACTTCCCGATCACTAAGGAAACCAAAAAAAGTTACAGTCGGCTCAGGTTGTCTTCAATTTTGAGAAAATGCAAAAAAAATTATAACTGTAACGTTTAAATACCCTTTTTTAATTTAATCACTACTTAATACAAACACAAAAAAGATATATCGATGTCCAAGATACCCCTCTCTTTTTGTTTTAGTATTTTTTGTTATCAATTTTCGAAAAGTCTTGAATGTTTATATGAATATAAATGATTGTCCGTAGCATGTACCATGTGTTCTAAGCTTAATAATTCCTTTCACGAAGATAAGTAAAATAATAACTGCGGTAAAAGCTCCTCCTGCAGCGTACCCTTGAGGTTTCAAAGAAATTATTAAGCAAATTATATTTGAACGCAAATTTCATCTTATATGCTCTCGTTTTAACAAAATATCCCTAAGATCAATCATTTCACTTCTCTCCACATCCATACATCAAGAATGGGGTACAAAATATACTTTTTTTGCTCGTATTTATTTATTCTTAAATCATCCAACTTGCGAAAGTGGCAAATTCAATTTGCGAGTTTTTTATTAGAAATTCCGGGAACTTAGAGAGGACGCCCTAAAAGAGACAAAAGCCGGTATTGTTTTGTCTTTTTTTTGCCCTAACAACAAAGGCTTCCTCCGTCTTTTCACTAGAATCATGCGGTTTATAATTAATTCTTGTGACAAATAGAAATAAATTGAGCATTGATTCGTTTTGTCTGTTTGTTCTTGTCACCGGTGTTCGAAGACTGAAACAGGACAAAGACTTGACTAACTACAACACTAATATAACTTCATTTAGTGCAAACTATCATTTTTCTTCTTTCTTTATATTAGTATTATTTTAAATCCTATTCCGTAGGCTATCAGTTACAGTACCTAGAAATTATTCGATTATGACTATTATTTTCGACTAACCGAAGCGATATTTGTGTGTGTTTTTATTTAAGTTTTTAAAAATGCTTGTTCCATCTTAAAGATCTAACAGATACTTATGCGTTATTTTTTACACAGGGTTTGATGGATTATTGTTTTGACTAATCTAATACTCACGCTGAAGACCCAGAGGGGTAGTTAGAGTTTCCACTGTTTACAAATGAAATATTACTGATGTTGAGAATTGTTGTGAGAGACAATTTTTAGTGTTTTTTTTTTAAATATTGTATTAAGTAAATAAAAGCGTTGTGTTAAAGAGATATTTATTCGAGTTAAAATTAGCCAATTTCAATAAAATTATGCTATTAACATTGGCATATCGGTGACACCAACTTATAAAATATTCCCCATACAAAAATACCCCTAACGTTCCACGAAGTTTTCACTGTGATAAAGTAAATGGCAGACACATACGGCAGATATGGTCACCGTAAAGTCAACAAGGCGATTCATCTGAACTTTCGTCATGTATCGTCGGAAGTTTTCATTGGAGCGCTCAGACTATGAATAATGTTCGGCCGAGGGAACGGAAGCGGCATCCGGCTGTGTTCGTCTCTTAGTGTGCGCGCCGCCTTATCTTTTTGCTTTGCCCGACGCGCAACTTTGATCGCAACGGAATTTTAAACTTGTCTCGTTCGAACGTTATCCACACAATATATTTATGGCCCTCTGTCGGTTCCTTTCCGTGCATTGATTTGTGCCGGTGTTATCGTTGAACTCTGACTGAAACACATAATAAACATTGATATACTAGCATGTTTATTACGTAGTGTAGATTTATTGAATTAGGTGTATTTATTTTATCGTGTGTGTTTGATTGTAATGTATGAGGGTACATCAAAATGTTTCAGTATAACTAAGGAATGTAACGGTGAAATAATCAGTCCGGAATAAACTGTGCTACCAATACGTTTTGTTATTTCTCGCCTCAGGACATATACACTACATTGGAGACGAGGACTTTAAAAATTGTGATTCGCGTGTGGTTCAACTAATTAAATAGATAATGACGATCGGCGAAATAAGCAAATTTGACGTGCGATCGGGAGTGTGGGGTTCGTACATAGTTGGACATAGATTTCACAGTTAACGGACGATTTAAAATTGCCTTCTTTGATCGCTATAATCGTGAGGCGGTACAAGAGCGGCAGGCAGCGTGCCGATATCCCAGCCTGGCTCCGCCAGCTCCTTGCCAGCGTCGGCGAGCCCGTCGCCATCAATGGTTCCGACAGATCCCCATGCGTACCCCCTGATCGACTACATCAGGCCGGCACTGTTTAGAAGTTGAAAGGACCATAAGCGTCCCCATTGACCTCAACTGATCGATGTGCCTATTACATATCTCCTGACCGTCACGATCCCTCACCTTACCGTATTTCGAATATTTTTGTTTGTTGTAAGCGTGTTGCTATTTAGTATGAAAGTTTTTACAATTTTACCAGACCTTAGTGTCTCAAGCAAATAGATCAAAAGTGTAAATGTTCAGTACTGGATTTAAACAATTTAATTACAAAGTCAATATATTTTTATAGTAATTTTAAAATATACCATGGTCAGCTTACAAGTAGAGATTATGGTCTGATAAGTAGCCGCTGTGATTCCAGCCGACGACGACGATAAAGATGTCATCTGTAGAGTTAGTGAAAATAACTGAAAAAAGGTTAACTGATATGTGATGAAAAGTGATGAAAAGGCACAACTTTACATAAGAACAACACTGCATAAAAATTTAAAATACAAAAGCCCAAGCCTATTTCGATTTAAAATAATGCTAGCAAGGTGACCAGCCAGCCATTATAATTTATCACTGATTACTATTGTATTTATGTCACGCAAAATTAAGCTCAATGACATTTGTAATAAAGGTCAAAACAGGTCACATCAATAGCGAATTATTGCAAATTCAACTGTGCTTAATTCCTAGCCAAGTGGAGCTCGTTATGCAGATAGAATCTTTAATTTCCAACGCCAGCGCCGGTGTCGCTTCTTTTACAAAAGAACTCAATATTGGAAGCAGTCCGGATGCAGAGAGTCAATAAGCTTAACCTGGTTATCATAGATAAGTGCGCTTAGCTCGTAATAGCTCTAGACTACATTTTTATCTCGTCTTGTGTTAATACAGGTTACTTCATACTATTATCTTGTAGTCAGTGATGAAATCAATACATAATAAAAAATCTAGCATCATCATTTGTAGCATTGCTCAATGACTTGTAAGCAAATTATAAAACACGTGACTTAATTTTTTTAACCAATAGCAAATTGAATAACTAAGAAAGTGTTAGCTGAACCTGTAATTATTATAAGCAGGTTTGAAATTTCAGCACACGTTGTCTAGCATGAACCGACTGAACTGACGAATACTGGCAACCCACATTCACGCTGTAATTTTTTTTAACTTTTTTTTATAATTTACTGCATTTTAGTATTTACTCAAATAATAAGAAACAAATTATACACTGTCGATGTCGCTTATCGATACAAATAATACGCAACACGATATTGCGCCCACGCACAAGATTAATGAGTTGAAGAGATCGAAATGCTCTCTGCAGCGAGTGAAAATCAGTACCATAGACAACGTCTGCTTGGTCTCTTTGTATATTGACGTTGAAAGTACATATAATATACTACTAGATATCTGGTGCTAAGATCTGGTGTACTCACATATTTAGTTATATGAAACATCAAATCTACAAAATAGGTTGTTGGATAATGTTAAGAATAAAATAAACTATTAAACTACCTTATACGAGTGCCTGTTTACTATTCATTACTATGTACGTCGCTATCCATGGAGTTATTCTGATTTCCGTTTCATGAAAAAGTTCTCCCTGCGTCATCCGGTAACGTCATTATACGACCCAATTTAAAAGTACGGGTCACGATGTTAATAAAAAAGTAGGTCCCTGGAGATAGCGTGTTCAAACAAACCTCAGTTGTTTCAACAGAGAAACATTTTAAATAGGGGAAAAAATGAGGTTAGAGATTCCGCGAGGCACTTTGAGGCACAGTGCACAGATTGTGTCATGTGTATATACGCTGGAAAAGAAGTCAACAGTTCGTGACGCAACACGACAAGCTAATTTTCATATTAAATGTCACCTTTAAACTTGTCAAGCGAATTTCAACGCTATCGTGCTGCTCATAGTGGTGCAAATTGCACAGACTTGTAACCGTCACAAACTTCGTTGGAGAACGAAAAAATGTGAAGCAAAATTTTATTCCCTAAAGAGGGTATTTAGAGTTAAGAGTTTTTATAACATTTTTAAAGGCGCGCAGGTAATGTCCATTGGGATTTGGCTTCTTTCTGAGCCGAAATCTACAGGGCATATAATTTCATATTTAGAATTTATTAAGTTATTTTTTACAAGTTTAAAATTACTAAATTGCCCACTGTTTTGGTTATCACCCCCAAGACATTTTCATACACCAAAACTTGCAGAAGTGTTAGAGCTATGACAACATTCGTACGGTTACTATCATTACGTATTGTCTATTAGTTTTAAATTTTTGAGTAATAAGGAAAAATAAATACAAATGCGTGAAAAATTAAAGCTCATATTTGTGAACTTGCATCACGGCGATACCTTATCGATAGATAGTGTTATCAAGGCCTTTTTTATTATTCTTGATCGACTTAGGGTCCTACAAGAATCGAGCGTACGCTACTTTAAAGGCCAGCAACATATCTGCAGTTCCTCTGGTGTTGCGGATGTCATGGGCGTCGTTGATCACTTATTTATTAGGCGCCTTCTGCTTGTTGCCCCCTTTTACCCTAAAAAAAGCTCTAAGGGCTTGAAAACCTTCATCTTCGTTACGACACATTATCTTTGTTTAATGATTAATAATTACAAGGCACAAGAAGTGACCCTATGACTTCCTTTATCCTAACAGGATATTATAAGTGTAGATTTAAATGAAGGTAGGAAGTTTGTTATGAAATAAAAGTCGCCGATTGTGTTATTTAGAATTTTATTATTGAAATCAAAATATTTTACATTGTAAAAAATACACATACTCATTAGTTATTCTAAATTTAACATTTTTGGTTTCATTCATTTAATTTGGAACAAAATTTTGATGTTTTTTTAAACAAGTCTACGTGTATTATTTTAATGCATATTATATTTGTCAATTTTGATTTATGAAATAGATCATGAAAATTTTAAATAGTTTGTAATTACGAGAAGGTAAAAATGATTTCAGTCAACACGTGGGAACAGATTAAAAGTAAAAAATTGATGCGAAAGTTACAGTAAACTTCACTTTAATTACAAGGAAAACTGAGCTATTAAATTCAATTGAAAATATCTATTAGTACTATACTATACCATATAATTAGATACGAAGTTATTTGAGTCAGCAATAATGACTGTTATGAATTAACTGTTGAATTCTGTTAAAATTGTTCAGAATTTATTATCTTCTGTTGTACCTTTCCATGACCTTTATGGCTTTTATCATGAAGATTTAAAGTAGCATCGAACGCAATTGTAGTTTATGGTAGGTACTTTATTAATCGATGAATGGGTATTTTACTTTCTACATTTAAGTAAAAATTCTAACTTACAACGAACTAAAGATGTCGATTTAAATGAAAGCATCAAGAGATTTGAATTAATCTATAACTAACCTATTTTTACACTTATTCGTATTAAAAATAAAAGCTGCATCTTTGGATTCGAATAACATTTACTAAATCAATACTACTATATTATTGAGTTACTGTCACAAAGTTAAGGACTTAAGTAAGCGATATGTATGTCACTATTGAGATAATATACTAATAATTGACCAACCTAACGAGGCTAATCGAAAGTAAGAAAAACGAAATTTTAATATTCAGCTTTATGATTATTTTATCCTTATGAAATAATGTATTAAATACACACATTGTCACATTTACAGAAACTTCGCTCAACAAGTTTTCATAACCATACATTTTAATACTAATTTCTGAAGAGTATTTATGGGAAAAATTTATGTTTGTTAATTTTTATAGCGTAAGACACGATATTCTTTGTACTAGAGCATAATTTAGTATAAATAAACATCTAGCATTGGAAAAATAAATTTTAGTACGCCTGCTAGCTATCTTACGCAACTAATCTAATGTTAATCTATTTTCTTAATTTAAGGTGGGTACAAAAGAATTCTGATACCATTGAAATAGAGTATTCAAATACGAAATCAGTTTTATTCAATTAAATAGGTTCAGATGAAGTCTGATGAGGTTCAAGAAACTTCTATAGATTGAAAAGAAAAGAAATAGTGAAAGAAGCTCCTATACGTACAGCCGCAAGAAATCGAATTTAATCTAAAATTATTTGTTTGAACATCAACAGTCATCTCTTACTAATGTATTTTTACAGTGAAATTTAATGTTTTTTTTTACACATCATTTTACACTCAAATGTTAATCGAATAAATATTGAATGGAATCAAAAGAAAAATTTTGGACGGACAGACAGACGCTAAGAAAATTTTAAAAAGAGCGGGTCGAGTAGAAATTTTACTAAAACAATTTTTAGCTTCCTTTATGAAGATCCTTCAGTCGAAAATGTTTGCAGTAATATTCCTTCTGCGTAGTTCAAAAAAGGAAAGAAAGATACGAAAAGATTGAATTGTTTGAAAGAAATTTTTGGGTCATCGAGTTCAGGTTAGATTATTGTGCCAGTCTTCTTGCGCGGTGCAGTTGGTGGCACACCAACGCGACTGTGCGGTGGGCGGACAAGGCGCACCACCTGGGCGTTGCCTGCGGATAATGCGTCGGGTCCGCAGAGCTGATCCCACGCAGCCTCCGTCGTTGCGGCATGGACTCCATTCGCCCCAGTCCGATACCCGGCAATCTAGAAGCCCTGAAATTTGTTGTCGATTATGCGCTCATCCTGTATTTGGGTACCAATCATATTAAACAAAGATACCAATATTGGTATCTAGTAAATTTTTACAAACTTAATATTATTGTACAATAATTAACTTTTGCAAAGTTTAAATTAATACATTTTTTAGCTTCGTTTAGGTAACCATACATGTTCCCTCTTTAAGATCGAGACAGAAATTTACGCCAGTAAGATCTACTGGTACGTTCCTACTATTAATTAAATATTTTGGTTTTGCATTGTAAGACAAGTCGGGGTACGAAAACCTTCTAAAGTTTTCAAATTCATTCCTCTTTCAAGTCGTAGACACTTAATGCCTTTTGAAACTAAAGCACTAAATACACAACAGCATGAAGAATTATACTTCCTTGATATGACAACAAGGTTCAAAATAGTAAACACTTCTAGTCAATATGAAGAAATATTTTGTATTTATATGTCAGTTATATAAATGTGTCCCTGGTGCAAGCAAATGACGACTTTAATGAGACGAACCTGTACAATCTTCAAATTTATATGTAATCGCCGTATATCCCGAATAAACATAGGCTTTGTATAGTTGTAAAAGAGGTAAAGTTCCTCACTAGCTCTTTTCCGCTTCCTCCTTTCAGCGGGGTCAGTATTGTCCGCGCGCAGCTTGCGTCGTCGCCTCGCGCGGTAGCGACGTGCGAGACTCCGCAGGGCAGATCGCTCGCTCGCCGTCGGACCGGATGTTGGGAGTTCGTTAGCTGACCGAGGCTCCTCTGTTGTGCTAACCGTTGTATTCGTACTGTACGAGAAAATTGAAGATATACCACAAACTAGATTGAATTTGCTACTTTGAATGACAGAAATATTCTCGTTACTAAATTTTGATACAAATTTAAGAAAAAAAAATCGAAATTTCTCAGAGATAAACGCTACGCTCCTATGATTAATAAATAATTAGCATAAATAATAATAAACTTACAGCGAATAAAATGAATACGCGCCATCTGGTGTCGTCAATGAGCCTTCAGAGTATATCCTAGGGGCCTGCTCAGCTCTCTCGACTTCCTCCGCTATAGAGAGCGCCCTATTTCCATCCAACACATCGATGCTATTATGGTTGAGCTTGTCTAATTGTAGAACATCGTATTTTCGGTCGTCACTCTCTCGGTGGAACACTTCGGAGAGTTCGTATTCTCGTAGCTGTTAAAGAATTCATTTATAAATATAGCATCGGAACGAAATTTAGACAACAGTATTATTTAATGGCTAAATAGTCAGCTACGTGGCAAATTCTATGTTTGAATCGAAACGTAAAAGTTAATAATCTGGTCTGGTTATATTTTCTTATGTCATCTAATCTCAATATAACACATTAAAGTGCATGCAAACATTAAATTATACGATTTATTTTATTATTACTTATTATTTTATTATTATTTAATAAATTTCACTACTGAAACTATATGTAGATACAATAATTATGGTATCTTGAGTTTATTACGGTCATATCTTATTGAAATTCTAAGTACCTCCAGTTGCTCTTACAATTTCAGTAAATTAAGCACAATATTGTTACTTTATTCTTAATATATTTGTTTACTTTTCTCGTCGCTCTATTTAAGGAAAAACTGACAATAGAACGACTAATACACAGTATTGAGTCCATATAAACAACTTACAATAACCCTAATAAATACCCTAAAAGAGCAACTTTACTTACTTTAATGAATTGGAACGTAGCTATAGGTGGCAGTCTTCTTAGGTGAGGGTAGAAGAATGAGCCTGCTGGGTGGGAGGGGTACTTTGATGTGATGCGGTACGCGACCCCCTGCGGCGCGGTCGGCCAGTTGGGGGCCGTGAATGTGAAGCCATTGTCCGTACCGGCGTCCACTGGGTCCACCTGAGTTAGCAAAGATCAATAGTTTAAACATTTTGCGAACTTAAGTGAAGTTGTAACGGATTCTGGAAATGGCTAAGCTATATCAAAGAAACTTATGATCATATGTTAGGGAAAATCGATTTAATACTTACTTCAATCGTGATACTATCAAGCCAGTTGCCGTCGACGCACAGATCGAAACTGTCGACGCCTATGAACCAGTCCGGCGACGGAACCATTTTTGTCATCACCGATACCTAACAAAAATAAAATTTTACAAATTTCCTTAAGTTTGATATTTAAGAAAACCGTACATGTTTACCCGTTAGAAACAAAACTGGTAGTCTTCATAATACTTGTAATCTGATAATGAGGACTACGCCTTGTGGCGTCGGCCAATAGTGGACATAGGGAAGGCCTATCGCCACAAAGATTAGTCCCCTGCCGCGTTTATCTAGTGGACTAAAAACTTAACCACGTCGTTAGTCCATCTTGAGGGAGCCCTACCTACAATGTGTTGTTGTGTATATGACTTTTGGCTTTATTTACCATTCATTTTACGGGCAATATGCCCAACTCATTGCCATTTCAATTTACTACAATGCTGGGTTTATCTATTGTTAACTAAAATCCGGAGTCTTCGTAGTTGTATTTTGGCGTCACCATTTTCAAAAACAGGATTACGCAATAGAATATTCGAGACGAATGAATTATATTTATCGCTATAATACGGAGCAGTTGGGAATTGTTTTGCTTGTATAAACTTCCTTTGTGATTTAAACACAATGTTGTATCCGACTAGAACGAGCACCGGGCTTATCTTCGTTCGCAGTTATAGCCCTCACGCTTAAGACAACTTTGTCTCAAAACAAAGCCTTTGTAGCTTGCTCTCTATTTTGTACTTCACTCTCTTTCGGCGTTTATCTTAATAACACTTTTATATCTCGAAGCTTATCAGCTCGAATAAACTAAATTGTCCCCTTTTATAGCTTCATTATGTTGATTATACTTTATAGTAGAACTTTATTACTAACTCAAAGGAACTTGAGCAAAAGTAGTGGGTTACATTTTTATATTAATAATCGACAACGACTCACATTTCGTCTGTTGAACGAAATATTGGACACTCAATTC
>JWHW01031080.1:5765-21941 GCA_000931545.1 Papilio glaucus | reverse complement strand
CCGAAAACGTCTAATGTTCCAGGTCCAGAACTCAAGGCCTCTGAGCGGCCCGACTCGGCGAACTGGCGGACCGGTGCTGAGACCCGACGACCCAACCGGAACAATACGTACTGTCTGTTGTGTGATACACCTGAAGAAGAAAGTTAGGAATGTATTCACGGTTATTATCGCTAGGATTTTATAAAATTAGATATGAGCGGTGATAAAAAAAATCATGCTCTTGACCTAATGGTAAGGCGAATATATTTCATGCGAAGACTTTGTAGATCTGTAATGTGGCACACTTTTTTTAGTTTCTCCCATATCTATGCTGTGCCCTTCAATATGCCAACAACTTGATCGTATGTACGATAAGTACGAACGTACGAAAAGATGTCATCAATAAAACTTACATTGCAGGTTGACAGTGAATAAATCCAAAGCAAAGTACCACAGGTGGAGAATCCGAAGGGTTCTTACAGGAAGAGTTAAAAAGGATGTCAATGAAATTAAGACCCCAATCATTGCTTTATATTAGTCTTTTCATTGAATAACATAAATAAATAAAATAACGCTCATTACCCAGAGGGATAGGCAGAGATTATGGATTTCCATATGGCGTGATTCTGGCATGACTCACTCGCTTCTTCTACATTTATACATCTACGCATACAAACTCGTCGGTGACGGGTTCTCCTTACGTCGACATTCTTTAGTATGTACTAATAATGGAATACTAGTCATTTTAAGTTTTTTTTTCGTCTAAACAAGTATCTGATATAAACAAAGTTTTGTATCCGAAGCTTTACAGTATGGAACCATAAAAAAGAAATGAAGATTTACTCTCAACAAGAGTTCATCTAATGAAGTTATATTAAATCTCAGATGGACTGTGAAAGGCGCGAAAAAAGGGTAGCAAATTGCTTTGTAAACATAATCCTTGAGAAATATTACAGACTTTGTTGCTCTTAGACATCTCCCCGTTGGCAAACTTTTTAATCTGAGAGTTCAACAAATTTTATGTTCGCAACAGTCCCGGACCTATTTGATTTTTTTTTTATTAAAAACATCTTCGCTGGCCGTACTCAAGGTTTTTATTTTGTTCGAAACTTTCACAATAGAAAGATTACGAAACTTGTTATTTCAGTTTAATAATGTTTATTGAAAAATATATTGCTAAAATAATTCATGTTTTTTTATACGGAGGGTTGATAACTTTTTTGAGCTAATGAAGTAAACGTTTACTGAACAATTAAGTAGCCTGCGTTCAAATTACAATAAATAAAAATGACTTTTGCAGGTTATGCATGATGAAATATCGTTTGAAAAGCGAGCATGTATGCATAAACTATGGCTAAAGTTGGCTGTGTCAAATTTGAATATGTAATCTCTGTCTACCCCTCTGAGTCACATGCCTGGGAAATTATTTATTTATTTCAGTTAAAATAACTTAATTCTTTCGCACGAAATAAATAAAGTTAAATATATAATATGGTTAATACGTTGTACACAACTTTCGTTCCAGCCCTCATTTGAAAAACATGTGTTCATCATTTTAACTGGTCCCAAGGCTGGGAAAAGGATCGCGTAGAAAAGATGAAATGGTAGCGGAAAGGTTCGCGGTTGTTTCGCCTATCCCGCTGATTAACAGCCTCGGTCCCGACTCGACGGGATCAGATCGATTCCCACGCTCGAACCAATGCGGGACACGGGAATGTTTTTGGTAAACGAATTGCAATATTGTGAGTTGTTTTTGGCTCTTATTTTAGTTTTGTCGTATTAATTAAACCTTTTAATTTGTTGGAGGTAAAAATAGAAACGTCAATGATGTCAATCTGTCAACTGTAACTTGAAAAATACGCTTTGCAATAAAAAAATATTTATGTATACCTTTTTTGACAGCAAGACGTGATTTTTGTAAACAAAGATTTTTACAAATTTCGTAAATTCATAAATATTTTCGATACACAACTTTTTCTCATATTACCTTAGAACATAAGCTATCCATATTAAACAAGTTCACATCACTTTATCTCACAAAGTTACAACATTTCCGATGAAAGTATAAATAGTGTAATTGCCTCCGTGTATGATAAATGACGTTTGTTTGTTTACGACAATCATATTTTGCAATGAAACAAGGTATAGGTAGATTGTAT
Organism: Papilio glaucus; assembly: GCA_000931545.1. Classification (NCBI taxonomy): domain Eukaryota; kingdom Metazoa; phylum Arthropoda; class Insecta; order Lepidoptera; family Papilionidae; genus Papilio; species Papilio glaucus. The sequence continues at coordinate 19,803 of JWHW01031080.1, read as the reverse complement.
ATTTTTTACTTGTACAGTCAATTTTAAAAATGGTAATGATTAAAAATAAAATAAAAGATTAAGATTATATACAACTATCGCAAATTATATAGACATACAACGTCTGATTTTCCCTTTACACTCTCTATAAATATGGCGGATAGAGGAAAGTTATTTACGTCCTTATATTTATTCCCATAAAGACTTTAATATATCTGCTTCATAGTGTACTTATGATAATTTATGTTAAAGTGTAATGTGGCAAAACGACCATGTTTTCCATTTATTTACAAGAATAACGCTCATTTGTTTAAATTCAAGATTAGTGTGACATTCATTTGATTCTACCCACTTGCGACCCAAATAAATAGTGATTAAGAAAGTCTTTTAAAACGGCATTATTTTAAACACAATTCGTGTAACAGAGACATAATTTAGAATGAAGCATTTGTCACGTTTAAATCCTTTGCAATCCAATAAATATGAACAAACATCCACCTCTGTCACCTTGACGGGTAGAACGTGGCTACGATGCACAATTTTGCACGATTCCACGCTTTCTCACTGCTAATTTATTTTAAGATACATATTTCAAAAGTTTATTGTATTTAAAACGAAGTCACTACCTAACTCAGCATAATGTATAACAATAATACCCTAATGCTTATAATTTTTTATGTTTTTTTGTTCCTTTAATTTGGATGTGTTATATTTCTTTTGTGATGAGAAATTTCTTTCTTTCTTTCTTTCACTAAAGCTACTGTGGAGTCACAATATATTACGATTAAATCTGATTAAAAATCAGGACAGAAAGAGATATCGAAAGCTTTGTCATTTGTTTGCCTGGTAGTTATAAGATAGACATAAATTGAGAGCTTATTTTTCGACAAGTAAAGTCATTAGCAAATCTGGTACAGTTCGACTGGGGAAGAATCATGGCTTACCATGAAGCTTAGCTTCTGTTTTTCTTCTGATACCCTATGCATTTGTATACCATCTTCTTTTTCTTTATTATACGCACAAGTGAGCAACTTATTTGCAATTGTACCGATTGTTGTAATGTGTGAATAGACGTTGTCATTTATTCTTCGACGAACTGATCACTTACGTCCTCTCATAAAAATAAGAGTTACAAAGATTCGTAATAGTTCATAGTAATTTACAACATTTGTAGCACACAACTGTAATGAATTAACAGAAACGCCAACCACAAACCACAATATTCCAATGCTGATATGTGTATGTGTTTGTGTGATGTGTATGTATGTATAGTCCATACAAACGATGTGACGATATTGATTGTATTGGGTGGCTGCTTGTGGTTTTCCTGATCGAAGAATAATAATAAAAGAGTGCACGTAATTCTTTGAACAAATAAAATGTTTACTATTATAATAAATGAACAACTACCTATATGTGACTGTACAGCGGTTAGAGTACTATACAGTATAGGACCAGTCCTTTGTTTGAATTCCATTTTAGTAAAATTTGGTTGATACTATTGCAAATGTTTACTTGTGTTGATCAATTCTCGGCGTATTGAAATGTACTCATACCCTAATAACAAATGCTTTTTGTATACATACCGGATTACGGATTCTGATTCTAGTCTGGGGTCGCACGTACAAAAAATATAGATTAAGAAAAAACACTGTCATAGGGACTGCAAAAAGAAGGGACAACTCATAACAGGTGGGATGGCGCGACAATAGTTCAAAAATGAATATATAATCCACAAAAGTAAACCCTTATATCTTAACAATAAAATTCAAAATTGAATACAAGAAAAATAAATAAAAAAAGTTCGTCGAAACTGTTCCAAATTCAAATAATCATGTTGCTGACGCATGTTGTTCAAGCGAACCTATACGATTGTAAGAACTAAACATAGTCTAACGCGGCCAAAGAAGTTTTCATTTAAAAAAAAATAAGACATGATTCATTTTTTTCTTTCTCTGTGCGTCTTTGTGTTGTGAACCTTAGTCTTGGGATTCAGGAGCCGTATTCTGTCACAGTTGAACCACTGACCATTGATCAGATGGTTTGTTTACATAAGTGATGATTCACACTCGTCGATACGGAGTAGTGTAGAATACGTTCGTTGCCAGTTGCCAGTTGGCGATGTTACAAGACAAAAACGTTTTAGGCGCACCACAACTCTACTCAAGTAATGTTTAATAGCTCTCTTGAATAACGGATGACATTTTTAAATGATAATGTGTCACATTTGCACGTAGATATAAGTCGAAGATGGCGCTGTCGGTAAAAATTTAAATATACAAATTTTTCTTCCAAAAGTATGGAAGAATTTTTCAATTTTTCTTTAGGTATTTTGTTTACAACTCAATGATATTTTGTATGAGTATAGAAATAATAGTTGTTTAATAATCATTTTTATTTATTAAACTATTAAAATAATGAATAATACTCTTATACTTTAAAAATAAGAAAAAAGTTATTGACTCAGAACTTGCCAACACAAGAATATGTCGCGCTGGTTTTAAGTTTCCTTTGAATGTTTATTGAAACGATATCTTAATTATTCCTTTCAACTGTCATTTTCCTGCCCTTATCCTACCTATGTAGTGTCGGCACTGTCTGTCCTTCTCTTCCATATTCCTCCATCAGCCCTCATATCCGATTTTTTTCTTACACATGTCATCTTTCGTACAATCAAACCATGCTTTCTTCAGCCTTCCCCTTGTAACCAACATGTTTCTTCTTAAGTTAGGTTTATACATATTGTTTTCGTTGTATGAAGAATAATGCTAGCAATTAGCCGGCGCACTTTAAACTAATGGTGCTTGTTGTACACGTCTGGCCAAATTTCTTTTTCCCTCAGAGTAGAGAAATCTACGTAATGACGACATCAATTTCGATACCCCGTGTGGACACCCAACGTCCTCACCCTCACCGAACACGGAAACTAACTTATGTTTGTTGTTTTTCTTCGTAATCCGGTCGTAAATAAGTCGCACTGAATGATAAGTTATCGAGGAAGACAATCTTCATCGGTATGTAGAAATAATAATGACTGTACGAAACTTTTTTTAATTCTGTAAATTTAAACTAAAGTATTTTTAATACTAATAACTGTTAATACTGTTTTTTTTTCAACTTTTAAACATATGTATATCTTTATATCCATATAAGAGTTATTTGTAAAGCAATCAAACTCTTATTTTATATTATTTAGACGATTGATTTATATTATAAGACAAAACATTCATTCAATAAAATATGAATCATGTTTTTTAATTATTTATCAATGCTTGATGCTCGATTACAGTTTACATACACATGTTCGTACATGATCAGAAACACGCCTAAACTACTAAGTGTAAAAATCTGATAAATGTAGGTGTCTACCCTAAAACAGTTAAAGGGTTGATGGTTACACAATTATATCTCTGTAGACTTGACTGTACGTCTTTCTATTTTTATTTTCAAGCGAATCTTTTTCCTCGCCATTTTTACTCATAGCAACTATAGTAGAACGAAAATAAAAGTCTAGGAAATGTAATTGAGCTGGTGCAATGGAACAACAAGTTATGTGTCACAGGGGAGCCCGATTGATTAGTCATGTGTGTTGGCACAGGTTCAATTCTCGAGGACCAGTTTCGGCCACAAACGATAGACTACTGTAACACAACGAGTATGACTAATTTTTTTGGCCATCACTATATTTTTTCTAGTATTGCATTTATTTTAAAATTTGCTTCGAAACAGACGGCAGACAGTGCTAAATAACTTTTATTTTATTTCATTTCATTTATAAATCGAAGTGGCCATATTTTATTTCTGTCATCCTGCTCTTTTTCCAGATCATGTGGGGTCGGCACAGTGCGACCGTAGTCAATACTGTATAGGTTCTTGCTACAGTTGGGTGGCTACGCTATCCCTCCACGGAAATATAGTCTTATAAAATCTCTAAATATTGTTTTGTAGATTTGTATATGGACTGCTCCAGACACACTATCTTCTGTTCTGACTATTCTTAGCCTAGTTCTGGTTCATACTACATAGTTACTTGCCAACATTTCTAAATGATTTTTTACCAAGTATGATGATGATGAGATTAGTTAAAGTTTATTGTAGTCCCTAAACACCGTTTACACAAACACTTATATGACATATGCAACATCATATTTAATTATTTCTTTAAGTAGCTATGAGTTTACACAGCCGAAAACATTCACATAAAACATATCGTCATATCAGTTTCTTCAGAGAGATTTTACGCCCGTGGTAACCCACGGTAAGGTATACGTTCTTTTTTATTTTTGCATTCATTTATTTATTTTAGCTTGCCAACAAATTATAAAATGAAAGGGTCATCTACGAACTATAACGAAGAGTTAATTTTGGGTAGGTATAACATATTTTTTTAACAGACGTATACATCATTCACAGAAAACAAACATAATACAACACTTTCTTTCTAGGCGGTGCTCTTGTATATAATCTTGTATGTAATAGCCACCCGTCCCCGTTTCACTCGTGTAGATAGATTGACAAATATATACAACCTAGGTCACGAGCAAGCGGGTCACCTGGTATTAAGTGACCGCTACCCTAAGGCATCTGCAACAAGCTAATGAGTTGCAGATGCGTTACCTGCCTTTAATGGACAGAGGAGGATATACAGGAAGAAGGATATATCCCTTTCCTGTTCCATACCCTCGCCCGTTAAATCCTCTTCCCATTGCTTCCCTATTTCGAAAAGGATGAAGGGGAAGAGGACTAGATTAGGGCCTCCGACACTTCACTGATCATACGAAACGCATAATACCTCCACTTCACGCCTGTTTACTGTGAGGTCGTGGTATTTCAACGAGCGAGCAGATCCATTCGTACAACAGATGTTGCTGCGAGCTCTACCACTGTAGAGAAGAGTTTTTGATAGAAGAGTTGACTATTGTTGAAAGAATGTTAAAAAACATTTCAGTTGGTTTTGAATTTATCCGGAACAAACGAACAATCAAATCCTATCTGTATTAGTATAGCAACTATTTCTATCTATCTATAATTTAGCCCCACACAGATTTCTTAATACTCAAAATATGTGAAAGCAAATGCAAGTTCAAAAATAAGTTTTAAACGTTTCAATATTAATCTTAAATCTATTGGAGTCTTCGTTAAGGTACATTATAGAAATAAAACACGGTGGCGTACATATGCATATGTATTTGTGTAATAAATCTTAATTTCATCACGTAGCTCCCGGGCTAAAAGGGATTTCGTTAACTGATACCAATTCATAGGGAAAACATTTTATAGAACGATAAAATATACCGCTACGAGTATTTTAGGCGCACTTTATTGCCCATCTATATCATGTTTTTATAACTTTATATGCACGCCGCTATAATTTGTTTAAAATTTCGAGTTTGATATTAAGGTTACGCAATTTTAACACAATTTTATGTCGTGTATACGGATGTTAGGGATTTAAAATATTAATAATACTAGAAGAATCATTGACCGAAACTAATTTATAAAATACACATATTTAGAGTGGTAATGAAAATAGGGAACAGCTCATGAATTGTTACTTGAATGTGGCACGACCAAAAAACATGGTACGTTTTGTTGTCCCTAAGGAATTGATCTAGGGATGAGAAAGCGAACTATTTAGAAGACCCGAAGAGTTGTTGGTTTAGACAAACAGACAGAAGAGGATGATTAGAGAGAAGAGAGTGTTTGTGAAAATAGATTTGGCTTCACATCTGGCTTGGCTGGATTGGCCTTCACTTCACTTGCCAGATAAAATAATAAAGTATAAATCGACTTCACGCCAGTATTCTGTGAGATACTTTCCCTCTAGAGCCAACCTCTTGTTAAATCATATATATACCGACGGTAATTTAGGTGAGTTAAATTATCCAATTTCACCCAACCTATAACCATGAGAGCTTTTCTGTTCATCATAAAAAAAAGTAACTTAAAAAATATACGAGTTTCAGCAACAAAATGGAGTCATTTTGGTTGGAATAAATATAAATCGCTTTATTTTTTGGCACAAGAACGGCGTAAATAAAATAATTTAACATTATCGTTTACGTACAAAGGGATGTCTTAAGAGATTAGGCATTGTTTTGGAACGCCCGCGCCGAGTGGAATCGAGCCGGATTCAAGCGATACGCTCTCCACGTCAAAGGGAAAATTGTAAATTGAAGGCATTAAGGAATCTTGAAGAGGACAATTTCGACGTTATACGATACGTTTATGTGACTTTCGACGTCGTCGTTCGGGTTTTTTGAAAGCGTACATTTGCGGCGACGATGCGTTGTTTAAATGGTTTTATATGGAGTAAAATAACTCTTTAGAAATTATTTTTTAAATACATTTTATATCCACTTATCATGTAGTTCATAGTAAAACAGTCATGCAAGTGAATTTAAAATATAAAACACAATTTGTGCTTTTTATAAAGAAAATTGGTTGAAATTTATCTGGTTCTTCTTCCTTCTGGATATTAAGTAAAGAGAAAAAGGGGCGCAGGAAAAACAGTTATCTCGTTTGGTTAGCCTCGCACCAGCCAAATACAAATCTAGATATGTCCATTTAATAGACATTTATCGTTTAAGTACTCCTTATATCGCCTTTAGTAATGTCATTAATCTAATCGATATAAGTTCAATAGATATCTTTTTTTGTATAGCATAAGGGAGGGGAAACGAGCAGCGGGCCGCCTAGTATACAAGTGATCAACGCCGCCCATGAATTCGCAACACCAGAGGAACTGAAGGTGCGTTGCCGGTCTTTAAGGAAGAAGTACGGCAGGATATGCTTATTTCAATTTGGAACAGTTTCGACGAACTTTATATCATTTATTATTCTTGTATTCAATTTTGAATTTTATTGTTAAGATACAAGGTTTATTTTTGTTGATTATTTATTTATTTTTGAACGATCTTATTGCTTTCCCATTCGTTTTGAGTTTTTACTCACGTCGGCAGTCCTTGTGAGTGCCTGTGTTTTTTTTATTAATTTTTACTTACCGTAGATTCGCGACCACTGCGCTGTGGGCCTCCAGTCCGGGTAATGTTTCGGGAACTTCTCCCTCGTCCAGTACGTGTGCAGGACCATTCGGTAGACTGTCATCTTGTCAGGGTTGCACCCGTCAGTGTCCGCAGCAGCCGCCGCCAGCACTGGTAGCAGCAGCCACAATAACAATGCCATTCTATTTATTGACAACATGATCGATGTGACTAGGTGTCGCCTAGCATTATCTAGAATTTAAGATCATTTCAGTCGTTCTCGCTGTATCTGGAACAAGGAGAAAATAGTGTTATATTGTGCTTAGTTTAGATGGTTCTTTGTTAGAAAATTTAAAGAAACCAAAACGGACATTTTTGAGCTCGGAGGGAGGGAAATATTTGTAAATTATTTAATAATCAATAATCTACTAATATGCCCGAGGAGGGCTACCGTTAGGAAAATGACGGGTATAGCCTACCATTATACTGTACGATTCCACATACAGGTGGGAGCAGAGAGAAAAAATTGTGTCTACCTTTTATGCTATGTATATGGCATAAATTACTTCCTTTTTAATCAGTTATTTATTTTGATTTACTCTGTAATTTTATTAAAGCTTTTTTATTATTATAAATACATGTTAAATTGCTTTTACGTGCTACACATGCTACATCAAGTAAGCAATAATAATGTCAGGCTAAAAATAGGCTTTCAAGAACAATTAAAGTAACCAGGTTTGAGGTAGATAATTTTTAAATATCCAGACGTTTATTTTTAAATAATCAACGTCTCTTCATTCTACTTTTCCCCAGACACGTGCGTCAACAATCCGACGCGGTAATTTAACCAACATCTCACCTCAAAGAGACTGAAATAGATGAGTTCGTTGACCCTCCTCACGTGGATGCGTCAACACTGACTCCGATCTGAAGCATCCATTCATAACTTTTAACCTAGTGAAACACAAATATTTTTAATTCCAAAGCCAAAAAGATTCAGACTGTCAGGAAATGATGCGGTTGTAACCAAAGATATTAATTGGACATTTAATGAATGAACGTATTTATACGGCTGTTGGCATTCATTAACACCATAAGATCCCATTGTTAGTCCACCTAGTAGACCATCCATCTAGTAATACAGATAAATTACTAGATGGATGATTTATTCCCTTATTGTTCGCTTAAAGACCTTCTAGATTGAGTAATTGTTTGATTATTCTAGATATGGTACCTTTAATTAACTTCAATTCACTCCGCAACAAAACTAATACGCTCGATTTCCCAAGCGTCGAACAGTTTCGTATAACCGTTCCGATAAACTTTATTACAGCTACAGAACGGGACAATTTTCTCTAAACTGTTAACTGAACTCCTAATACCTTAACGTAGGAGCTCGTTAAACTTTTCGACGGCATAGTACGGACGGGGGACTATTCCGAAGGCTGTATAGCCAATCGCCTCCCAATACGCTTTACAAGCGAACCATTCAATTACTTTAGGGATTTGCAGCGAGTGTCGACGCTCGTGACCAGAATGTTTTAGGCTCGACCTTTCAAGGTTGGATGGTATCTAAAGTAAAGATACTAAAGCTGAATCGACTAAAGTAGATTCAACACATTGTGAATGTCAAAGGAGATTGTGGTTAATAGAATCGTGAGCATTTCGTGCGTCTAAATTTCTTTTTAAAATGTCTATAGGACTGTACGAAAGAAAATGATTATAGATGCTAAACTTGGTAATAGTTTTGTATGAGATTTTATATACAAGGTACCAGCTGAGTCCGATTTCACCCGTATATCAATTTGATTTTACCAACGATTAACCAGCCTAAACTAAACCCTATTTCATGTGATTAATCATTTAGATCTAAGGTCAACTTATATTGGATTTAATCTTTAATAAAATAAAATTAATTATTTCCTCATACAACATTTCATCTCCTACTTTAGAGCTTTAGGGGATGAGTTTAAGAAAATCCTTTCTTAGGGCTCATCTACGTAATAACAGAAATCTTTAGATTTCAAGTGTCTATAGAGAGGCCTATAGGCCCACTAGTTTGGTCCGTGCGTTGATATCAGTCAGTCAGTTTCTACTTTTATATTATATAGATAAAAAAAATTGCTCGTTTTTTCCTTTTATAAGTATTTCGTCTAAATAAATCTTTTTTTTTAAATACTACATCATCATTCGGTTAGGATCTCTTACCGTTCAGAACGTACAGAAGCTCTGGTAAAGGAGTACCAGTGTAATACGTCGAAGATCTTCGAATTAGTCTCGTAAATTTTATACATATAATAGACGTACGAAACATACCGAAGTTATAAAATATTTTCATATTATCAAAGTAGTGAGCGTCGGGATTAAAGAGCAACGAACTCATTCCTAGAGTTAGATTAAAAATAAAAATTAAATAGTACTAAATAATAACTCGTGAACAAAATTATTTGCGTCTCGTATCCACATCAAAACATTGTGTCCCGGCAACCGACTATTATTGATGTACCTAGCATGCCCGCTTTAATAATATCCTGGACGGACGCCATACTATGACAGGGACAATAATTCGTCGCCGCAACGAGAAGTTGTGGGTTTTTTACATAACTTTGATAAATGAATATATTAAATTCTTTCTGTGATCTAAAGATAGATTCAAACACAAATAATTAATTAAAAAAACACTTTTAAGTTAAACGTTTTTATTTTATGTGCACTGAAAATTGTATTGTCATCTAAATTAAATGTGTGTACGATATTTCATATCAATCTGATAACGGGGAGGTGCTAATTCATTAAAAAATTCTAATTTTGACCCAAATAAACAAATAAATTCCGTACAGGTCGAGCTAAATAAAACCGTTTAAAAACAGGCTTACATATTTACTTTAATAAAAAAATCAGCCAGTGCAGTTGAAAGGTTGACTATCGTATTTAAATCTAAATCCAAATCAAAACGCGATTCTAGAACAGAACTGGAACGGAAAATTGTGTAAGGAAGATTGTCTTAAGCTTAACTGATTAGAGGATTGAGGTAAAAATGTATAGTCCGTGCGCGGAAACTTTGTCGATGACTACTCCTCCCCCATCCGTTTACCACGACCTGCGCTCACCTAATAAGCTACAGCGATTGTAATAAACTAGCGGACCGCCTCCGCTTCGTGTAGCATTAAAAACGAAATAAAATATCTTATATTTTAAGTTAGACGAACTTACACAAATTTCATTATGATTGGTTTAGTAGTTTCAGAGTTTATCCCGGACAATCATCAAGACACGAAATTGATATGAGATAGTCTATAGCATTCACGGATAATATACCTTTCTAACAGTGAAAGAATTTTCAAAATCGGTTCTGTAGGTCCAGAGATTACTCCATACAATCTCACAAAGTCACAAATTTATCTCTTTAAATATTAGTATAGATGTATTACACCAACATCAATATAAACCCGTCTATAACAACAGTGTAACAACATTAAAAAAATAAAACAAAATTGGGAATAACAAAACACCGCTTAAATTGTTTGTCCTAAAATAAAAGTAGGATCATTATAACAATGACAAATTATTTTAAAGCTTTCCACTGTCGGCCGTAGTTTTTTCCATTCCATGTCAGCGAGGCATTATGGGATTAATTAGGGTCGCCTGAAAAGCTGAAACTGCGCTCTGTTTTATTATACGATCCACAAACAAAAGTAGGATTGTGTTTAAAATAATTGTTTTAAAAATAATTACGTATATCCAGACCTTTTAAGTACATAAGGGTATAACGTAGATGTTTTGTGAAAAATGAGCGTAAGCGTATATAAATATATTAATAAAATAAATAAATACAGGCAACTCTCGAATTTATTACCCTATGGGTTTGGGAGGGTAATAAAAAATCTAATTTGAATACATATTTCCAAACCAATATGAAGGACGTTCTACGTTCCCTACGTTCAAGAAGCGTGCGAAATCATTCCTTGAAGGCCGACAACGCCGTCTGCAGGTCTTCTGGTATGGATGTTCATGGGCGTCGGTGATCACTTATATTAGGCGACCAGTCTTCTCATTTGCCCCCTTATGATATAAAAAATACAAGTAACTTGATAGAGTCAATATCAGGTTTTGTTGCAAGAATGACCCAACGGGGATTTACTCCAACGTCAAAGAACACAGCCCTAAACAAGGAATAGTTACTTTAAAAAATGTGTTTAAAAAGTCGCGAGGCCTATCCCTTCCAAATGAGGCTGAGAATCAAACCTTTAACATAGTCCACTCATATTTTTTTTCATTAGACTATTTGAATTTGAATTGTATCGTAAGATGCAGTCAGTCAGTTGACTATTGCATTGAGCACTGTGTTCTGGCTTACTTATTATTACTTCCTAGTTGTTTGATAGTTTTTTAACCTCTTGAGCCTTTTTGTATCGAATCTGTACATTGTATGTATAAAAGAAGAAACTGACTGACTTCCCCTCTCCTATCCCCCTAGCCGCGGGTTGCCATACAGCTCAAACTATTAGGCCTAGAGTCTTGATATATTCTTCGAAGATTTCAGACATTACGAAGGCGAGCTCTACAAAAATGATATCTCTGAATTTATCCCCTATTGGTCTAAAGTAGGGGATGACAGTTTGTATAGAGTAAACGCCGCGGCAGGTGAAACCGCAGGAAACAGGTAGTACAGTATAAAATATCTATTCAATCAATATGTTACTTGTTACGTTGTCCTCAATAACAGTCGGTCCGTTTCTATATTTATATACACTAGTACAATAAAGAAGTTATTGATTGATTGAACTGCTCGCCCACCTAGCTCGTTAACTGGGCGAGTCTGCCAGCAATTTATGTCAGCCTTGTTCTCGGAAGGGGCTACGTATTCACATTAAATACGTCAGTATTAAGGCTACATTGAAGCTTAATTATAACTTTGTACTAAATATTTTCATTGAATTGGTAATTTATATTCAAAAATACAAGATCTAATGTAAGGTAAAGTAATCCAGCCTCACAAGTTACTGAATTAGTCATGAAATTTTGAAACTATTGCTCGGTTTAGTAGTCAGAGTTTTACATTGACCAATGAAAGTTCAATGCATCCATTTTTTATCATTTTATAAAACAAAATTATTTTTTTGGTGGAAAACATAATACTGTAATTTTGTTAAATTGATATTAAATTGTTTTTGTGGGCTAGCTTTTTCGTTTTTTTAAAAAGGACCAACTACCTTGTCTATTATAAACCTCTAAATTGGTAAGAAAATGAGGAAGTTAAGACTGTAAAATGAGATACGTAAAAAAGTTACGTTTTACACAAATATACAATTCACTAATAAATACAATTTATTGATTGGAAATGTTCAAATTTTCAATCCGTTGTACATCCCTACCAAAATAAAGTTGATGTTAAAAGTGTTCTTTTAATATAAGCAGGAGATATGAATGAAAAAGAAAACCCAGAATCCATTACATTTTCACGACATCAATAAATGTGAAGATTCATTGTAAGGAATCGTACATTTCAAGATCCCGACGGTCACAATGCCAATGGGTTATGCAAAATTGAGGAGTCAGTATACGTATACCATTATATTGGGTCGTGTTGAAGACATTTCATTTCTTCTGAATAAATATAACAAAAGGTTTGTTATCCCTTGAAAATGTAAACGAAAAACCTCCAATGCGACAAAAAGTGACAGACGTATAAGCTTTCTAGACCGGAATTTTGTCGATTTTTTACGGAAATATTTACACATGAATGACCTAATTCTATGAATTCAGTGACAGAATATTTTCTTTTCTTCTTGGCAAACGAGCAGCGGGTCTTTTGATGTTTATAGATCAACATAGGCATTTGGAACGGATGTTCATAGACGACGATTTTAGAAAAATACTGAATGTAATGCTCATGAGCAAACGAGAAATGTCGTCAGCCAAAAAGAAGAGTTAGATAAAAAGAGAGAAGAGGAAACAGGAAGGGGTTTGAGCTATGATAAAAGCTCCTAATCGACGAAGTACATACTGTGTATTCGTGATAACAGTGCCCAAGCTGCGGGTTACTAGTGCAATACTTATGGCTTTTTCAAAATAGAACGTGGCGAATGAGCAAAAGATTCACTAGATATAATTTGACTGCTACCCATAGGCATCTGCAACAAGCTTTGGGTTGCAAATGCGTTGCCTACTTTTGATGGTGGAAAAGGTTAGGAAAGGAAGAAGGACTAGGATTAGGACCCCCGGTACCTCATCAGACGGAACGCAAAAATAGTTCAACTTCATGCCTGTCTTCTTGGAGGTCGTGGTATTACAAGCCTACCTGACTAAATCTAATCGGTCGGACATTTTGATTGCGCCAATCAATTTGATAATTAGTAGGAAAAACATGTCACATGTACTTCTACGGTGGCTGTCGAACTTGCAACATAATTCAAGTAGATTTTTCTTTTGTTCAAAAGGACAAACTTTTATAAATAGTACAAAAAGTTCAAAGCCAAAAATATCGCTTCGCCGTAGCTTTAAATTTTAACGATAATCTATTCCCACCTTCACCGCAATCCCCGAGCCGACTATAAAACACGGGGCCGTAGCCGGGTCCCTTGTAAACAACTCGTCGACTCGTTCCAATTCCTCTTCTTTTGTTTTTCGTCGCCATTCTCTCCCGCAAGAGCGATAATTCGATTAGCTTATTGTTTCGGTACCTATATTATTAACGGTTATTGATCCACGTATTTTTAATTAATAGGTTTGTACCTTTAAATCATTACTCAATATCATACAAAGGCAGTCTTTGTTACTTTCCTTCACAATTCCTTTTTGGTTATGTCAAAGACTGCATAGATTACACTACGAACGACAATAAAAAAAATATTTAAATGTCGTTATATCTTCGGTTAACTTTAAAAACAGATGTCATTTCGATGTTTTCAAGCACTAGTTTTTAGACCGTGCTTTCAAATCGCATTATTTCGTTCGATTCCATTTTAACTATCGAAAATTAATGAAAAAGTATTTATTTTGTACCATTATATTTCGCATCACCATTTAACGTATATGTCTGTATGTATTGGGTTTTTTAAAAAATATTGCTGGAG